>VZTT01064154.1:14277-25949 GCA_013400855.1 Buphagus erythrorhynchus | reverse complement strand
AAAAAAAAAAAAACCAACTTTTTGAAGAGTGCCAAGAATGGATTTTTTCTGAAAAATCCTGTTGAATTTTTATGGGCTGGAAGGTAATAACTTTCATGTTGAGCAATTGAAGACTGAAATGTAATAGAAAAAAATCTGTACTGCAAATTATACAATATAAATTGCCGAGATCTTGTCCTTTATTAGCTGCTTAAGAAATAGTTATTTACCTGTTCTGTACGATTAAATATATTTATTTTAACGGATCACATCACCAGTGATACAGCTCTCCTGGCATGCATCTTATTCTCACAAGCTGGGATTGTATGGCTGTTATTTTTGAGACGTTTATTGAGTGTCTTCAATAGCTTAGCCTATCAAAAACCTCTATCAAGAGATTTTTTCTATTGTTTTCATGAAGTTTCACTTCAGTAAGCTGGGTTTTATCTATTAAAGAGTTGGATTACATAGTCCTCTGTATATTTTCACATAGAGCTTGGATAGTTGCAGAGTTGTAGAATCCTACAGGGGCAAAGATAAACCATGTAATAGGTAAGCATGCCCATCATCTTCATTCAGTTATTTTAAACACCACATATTTTGTGTATATATTTGGATGAATAATATTTCCAAAATACCACAATCATTCATGACATCAGAACACCTATAGCATCACTTCTTTGTTTTTCTTTCACCTCTATTGCTATGGTGTTTCGTTTATCTTAGACTGTTTTTGAACCAAGAGCACATCAGACAATCTACTTCTTCTGTTTGCAGCTTCAGATGCAAAGTTGACTTCCTGGATAATTTGGCAGTATCGTGGGACATTAATTGCTCAGACAAGGGAAGCTCTAAGGGCACCTTTTGTGTTGCAAGTGCAGAGAGGAGTGATGGGCATCATACCAGAATTAGGGATTTGCTGGTTGTGATATAACATTGTCATGAGAGGTATGTTGTTGTTACGAAGGTTAAGGCACAGCACAGCAGAGACAGTACCAGGCTTCTGAGACAATGACAGAATAAGACTAAAGTACCAATATCCTGGTAGGATCCCTAATATTCATAATTTTAAAGAACAACAGAAAAATAAAATGAGGCCACAACATGAAAAATTACACCAGTGCTTATCATAGAGAGAGGTGTCAGAGAAGCAGCAGAAATTGTGACATTGATGAAGCAAAATAAGATAATAGAAAATGAGCCTGGGATTCATCCTTATTGGAGTTACTGTGAGTGAAATAAAGTATGACAGAAGAGTTGTTGACTGAGATGCTTCTAAAGTATTTTGAAGTACAGTTACAGTACACTCACAGTTCTCAGCCAACTGACTTTTTCAACACCTAAGAGTTAGCAAAAAGTGAAGATAAAATGAACAGATAAATTTTAATAGGAACACTGACTCAGTAAGACTACTGAGATGGGAAATTCTTTGTTGGCTTCATCTATAAAATTACTTTAATCTTTGAAATACTTTTATGCATTTTGTGGGAAATTTGCCTTGGTTCATCTGAGCATGCCAACTGAGACACCTTTAGATGCATCTTACTGATGTACAATGCCAAAATCTTCAGTCTGGGGGACTTGATATAGCAAATTTTATTAAAGAAGCTGGGGACTCATTTGCAATTGAGTAATTCTGTCCCACTAATGTTGTCATTAATTCAAACAGAGAAGACTACAGAGCAGGTCTTGTGTATCAAAACACATCTAATTAATATTTTCTGTGCGTTACTGTTCTTTACTCTCAGACAGTCTTGTTTTTCCCTTCCTATGTTCAATGCTGTTGTTAATCCTTACCCCCTAGATGTAGATATTCCCTTTTAATAACATCCAGAAACCCAGCATTTGTCAGAAAATCCCAGTAGAGTGGTACTTCTGATCTGTCCAGGATGAGAGGATTTTGTATTCTGGCTCACTCCTGTCTGCCACTTTTTTTTTGTAGATTCTCGAAATACAGGAGAAATTAAGCCAAATGTCTATCTTTGTCTTTACTCCTCTTGTGCTGCAAAAGAATTTTCAGTATCTCAAAAAATAAATCACTTTATTCTCCCTTTATGAAGATTAGATGTTATTTGGATAGCTAATACTAAGTCCAGAATGGGATCTTCCTAAAGTCTGTAAATTATAATTGATTAATAAGATTTCCTTTTCTCATACTGAGTCCAGGATATTCTGGCACCTCTTCTCAAATTTTTGAGAAAATAGCATATCTTAACTATGTATATTATAAGCACATTTTTTATTCCCTTTGAAAAATATGACTGGGCCAAACCACTGAAGTCTGAAAGACATCAACAAAGAGTTTCTCTTTCACTTGACAGAGGGTTTGATCTGATTTCTGTGAAGGGATTTCACAGTCCCTTAATGTAGACTGAAGTCCCTGGATTTTTGTCTTGAGACAAAAATTCCTTTAAATTTTCCTTTAAAAACAGAAGGAAAACACTCAGACTCACACTTCCCCCAGTCTTGTATTCTTCTTTATTTGTATGCTATGTATATACTAAATATATATCTTGTATACTTGTGTTCTAAATCTGACTACTTTTTGTATTGTTTTGCCTTTGTAAAATTTAAGATGTAAAATTTAAGATTCCTATGAATGATTGACACATGGAGTGATACGAATATCATACAACTTTTATTTATCATAGTGCTACCCCAGATAGTAGATTACTCTGCAACAGATAGCGATAAAGATTTTTTATTAATTATGTTGCTCTGAGCTCACATCTGTACAAGAGGAGTCTTTTTGAAAGAATTTAAGCATATCCTTTCCTAGATGTATAGTCACCTCTTAAAATATATGTAGGTTTACTAATGGTACAATTTTCTGCAGTCATTTATGTACATAGATTGGATTTATGATTGCACAAAGGATTAGGTAAGTCACAGTAATTCTGATGTGACAGAATGTTGTGAGAGAAACTCTTTTAATGAGAAGTGATTTGGGAAGGCTCCAAAAAGTGATCTTATTGTTATTTTTTTATTTCTGTTGTGTTTGATAAAAAGGAGATGAGATCATCTAGCACATGAATCTATGCAGAGAGATTATTATACAGGTAGAGAAGGACTTTTTATTATTTTAAAGAGGGGGGAAAGAGGAGAAGTTAAATTAATCTGAGTAAAAAAACTGATTATGGACACATGCACAGAAAAAATAGCAAGTCTTAGAACCATATGCAGATTGTTAGCATCCTCCTAACCTTGTTGCAGGTACTTTAACCTGGTGTGTTGGTTTTGCACAGCCTTGGTTTTGGTAGTGGGGAGGGAGGGCCACAGAGGTGGCTCCTGTGAGAAGCTGCTGGAAGCTTCCCCCATGTCCAGCAGAGCCAATCTCTGATGGCTTTGAAGATGGATGTGCTGCTGGCCAAAACTGGGCCAATAAGAGAGGTTGGTAATACTGCTGTGATGACAGATTTAAGAAGGAAATCAAAACAAAGTCACAGGTTTTGCTCCTAGTCAGAGAAGAGGAGGAGGTGAGAACATGTGAGGGAAACAACACAGTGGCACCAAGGTCAGTGCAGAAGGAGGGGCAGGAGGTGCTCCAGGCACCGGAGCTGAGATTCCTCTGCAGGCCGTGGTGAGGAGCGTGGTGAAGCAGCTGTGCCCCTGCAGCCCATGGGGATCCATAGAGAATGCAGAGATCCACCCACAGCCCATGGGGATCCACAGGGATTCAAAGATCCACCCACAGCCCATGGGGATCCATAGAGATGCAGAGATCCACGCACAGTCCATGGGGATCCATGGGAGATGCAGAGATCCACCCACAGCTCATGGGGATCCCCAGGGGATGCAGAGATCCACCCACAGCCCATGGGGACCCACAGGGATGCAGAGATCCACCCACAGCCCATGGGGAAGGTGCCCAGGCTGGAGCAGGGGGATGCCTGGAGGAGGCTGTGATCCAGTGGGAGACCCAGTGGAGAGAGAGGGCCCCTGCTCCCAGGCAGGACTGCACCCTGTGGAAAGAGTCACTCATGTCACAGCAGGTTTGGGAGGGTTGTGTGCCCATGGGAGGGACTCACCTTGCAGCAGGTGTGGTCGGGCTGCTGCTCATGAGATTTGGAGCCATGCTGGAGAAGTTCACCAAGAACTGTCTGCTCTGGGAGGGACCCCATGGTCTCACAGGGGAAGGACTCTTCTCACAGCAGTGGAAGAAAACCTCAGGTGACAAACTGACCAAACCCCCAGGCCCTGTCTCCCTGCACTGTCAGGGGGAAAGAGGGAGGGGCTGGGGGGAAAAAGGTGTTTTAAAGGCTTATTTTACTTCTCATTATCCTCCTCTGATTCTGTTAGTAATAAATTCACTTTGCATCTCTAAGTTGAGCCTGTTTTGCCCTTGGAGAGTATCTCAGCTCATGAACCCTTTGTTAATTCTTTTCCTCTCCTCTGCCCAGCTGTGGCAGGAGAGGGTGATTGAGCGACTTTTGTGGGTGTCTGGCATTTGGCCAGTGTTAAACCACAACACGTGGTGAGGATTGGTGGATTAGGAGTTATTTTTTGGGTGCAAATGGTAAAATAACATCCAGTGTAGATTTTCCTATTCCACAAGAAGTTTTGAAATGTACTTATTAATTTTTTTTATCCAGCTGGAAACCTTTTGTACATTTAAAAGAATTTGAGCCATTTCTGATCATGACTGATCTGCACTCATTGCTCTGAAGTTCTTCCCTTCAGTAGCTCCATCATCTAATTTTTCAGGTGTTGCCTGAAAACTCAAAAGCAAATGTGCCCATAGCCTGTGGTGAAATCTGGCTATGCCAGAAACCAGGCACTGGGATAAATAATGGGCTGGAGACAGGTTCACTTGTATGAATATCAGTGCAAAAGGGCATTCAGACACCAACTGCAAGGAGTGTTTGTATTTCCATGACATTGTATAATTCCTGTGCTGTTAATATGGTGTGAGTCTGACTTATAGCAGCAATTTTCACAGGGCATTTTTGACCTCTGTGCCATTTTTAAAGGCATAGTCTCTAGGAACAGCATAATGAAATAACTAATATGATCAGAAAATCTCTAACAAGATAAACAGTATTCTCATTTTTCTTCCTGTTGCTAGCAGTGTTGGAAATTATCTCCTCCTCACCAGCCTGCTCCTGTCTCACAGGGGGTGTATTTGGCAGCTGCAGAAGCCATGTGCCAAGTCTGAGAATGCATTTTTCATGCGTTTGTAAGTAGGTCTAGTGCTGACTGTGTGAGAGCTGAGACACTCAGTTATGTAAATTGTATGTGATTTGTGAGCAATTTAGTCACTGTGGCATGCTCAAGACCACAGTTTTTCACAAATCCGTTCTAAGATCAACTTACAAGGTCATGTGAGAGCACTTAATCATGGAGAGTGATTGTTTCTGTTGCTAATATTGGAGCAGAAACACACAGCTAAGTCTTTATAGCCACCAATGCCCCTTTTGCAGTTTACCAAAGACTGAGGTTTTGTCCTAGCATGAACCTGAAACTGAAAGTTATTTTGTGGCTCTGGCACAAATACCAAGAAGGCCCAAACCCAAAAAAATATGAAAAATATGAAAATTATATGAGCAGAAAACAGTCATGCTGACTTAAAATGCCATGACACTGCATTAGGAACTTTAAATAATACATCCATTCATAGAGTGGTTGAGGGAGTCTATGAAAATGGTGTTTCAACATAAGCCATGGTGAAATGAGTTTCAGAACATGCAGGAACCAAGATCTGATGATTTGGATTGTGATTTTTGAGAGAAACACCCCTGATATCTTCACATCCTAAAGAGATGACCAAAGAAAAATCTTGACTGGGTTTACTGGGACAGTCCTCCTGTCCCCGTTATCCAGGACGTGCTCACACCTGTGTTAGCTCTCATCCTGAGGGCACATGACAGCTGGGAAGAACAGATTTGAGGGGTTGAACCAAGATACCACAATGAGATTTCTGTCTGGCTGGAAGGCACAGTGGAGAGGGAAGGTGGTGACCTGTGGAGGAGAGCAGGGAAGAAACATAAATGCTTGGGGGATAATGCAGTAGAGATAAGTGAAAGAGGACCTGAGAGAACTTCTGCTCAACTGACAGGTGTGTGCTAGGCAGAGAGATGGGAGGTTAATTAGTTGCAGACAACTGGTTGCAGAATTATTTGCTGTTCAGGGTGCCTTTTTTTGAGCAAATCCCACCCTAGTTATCTGTCACCTCTTCCCTTGGATGTGAAAAAATAGAATAAAATCATGCAAACTTAAATGCAGTAAAAGGCTTGCAATCACTTCCCTCCCTGCCCCCAGTTAGGAATCTGATGTGCTGCAATCCTGACCTCTTGCTGCCTAAGTATTTACTTTACCAAGCAGAAGCTGACTTGTTAAAGCCACTGTCAGTATTGATTAAAAAATCCAAACAGACCTGTAATGAAACTATGTTAAATTTTTAAGTTTCAGCATCCCAGAAATTTGAAAAAATAATAGTGATGCACCAATTTATTTTTAAACACCAAGGTTGTATTATTATCTTAAATGCTGCAAGAATTATAATTACATGCATATAAATTACATTTGGAATCATATGTGCAGGTAATTGGCTTGTTTTTACTGTTTTCTCTCTAGAAATAACTAAAAGCTCAAATTTTATAATACTTGTTGGTTTTTTGGGGGGCTGGGGAAGTGGAACAGCATTACTAAATATATAAATAAAGGCAAAAAATCATGTCTTCTGAAAATATGTATCCCTCTCCCTTTCCCTGAAAGACATTCAAGGCTTTTCACTAAAACCTATTTCACTTTAGTCTTGTTGAAAGTGCATGGCCCAGTCCATTCTGTTCTATTTCAATTGATGACCATATTTTAGCAGTGCAGCACCAACAGAATTGTTTCATATCAAAAATTCCTAAGGGGGAAAATTCAAAGCATGAATAAATAAAGAACAGGTTGTGACATACAATCTCTCTCCATTATCTTACCAACCTCAATAGCTGCTTGCAAGTGGAATTTTAGCTTGGCTGAATGCTTTGCCCCCATTATCTTGCCAGCCTTATTGCTCTACACGAATTGTCCTGATGCAGACTTTGGTGAGCCAAGCCAAGTTTTGTACTGACTGGAGCTCCCTGCTTCCAGCCTCTGAAATGCTGTGAGGGAAACCTCAAATAACCAAACTTTTTGTCAACTGCAGACCAAAAGTTGCCAATGGAATGAATCATAGTTTTGCAATTTAAAGGAACAAACTTGAGCAGCTTCCAGTACCAGCAGAAAGTGATAGGAGAAGCTTGGCTGAAATTTAAAATTCTTCCTGTTGGAAAAAATAAGTTGCTACTTTGTTAAAATTTTCTGAGAGAGAGTAAATCCTCCTGTCAGTCTTTATTCTGGACTACCTGTATTTCTTAAAAAATTTTGCCTGATTTTTAGATGATGTCAAGAGGAAGTAGGGGTGGTGGTGGGAAATGGCAGGAAGGCTTCTTCCCAATTTGTAATATCCCTTCCCATTTCACACAATTTTTTTCTATGTTGAGAGAATGAATAGGAAATAGGAGACAAATTTGAAGGCAGCCCTGTCTGAACATGACATTCAGAAAAATGTACCTAGATACTACAAGGATGAACCCAAATTGACTCTTGTCATTTTTTATCAGCTTTGAAAAGGAAAGTAAATGAGAAACTTACTTTGCTGACTATATTTTAATATCATCTTGAACAAAGATCTGAGTCAACTTTGTCCCCCTTTCACAAACCTATTTTGGCTCCTAATTCTGCATTCAAAGATAAGAATAAAATATGTGGTTTAATAAGAAGAAAAAATATCTTCAAAGTACCAGTTATACAATAAAAGCAGAATCTTAAAGCTAAAAAAGCCCCATGTGCATAAAGGTTTATTTCTAAAACATTATGAATTGTTGTTGCTCATCAAGCAGCATTGAGAGTACATTGAACACCTACAAAAGATCAAAGAGCTTCAATATTCTGTCGATTCTGCATTTTTAGCTGAACTACTACATCAAATAAATTATTCTTTGGCATTTATTTGAATGTGAAGTACAGTAATCAGGGCTCTAAAGCTAATCTGATTAAGTGGTTTATTTCACAAAAGCTGTCCTATCTTTTTTTTACTGAAGATTAGCCAAAACCTCAATGTTTCTTTTTTCATAAATTTAAAATTCAAGAATATTATCTAATTATTTTATTACTGACAGACTTTACACTGTCCCCTTTAAAAGTACTCAATACAGCAAAACCAAACAAACGGATTTCTTATGTTTGAAAGAAGCAGGATATGGGACTGTTAAATTGCTGCAGAATTAGTAAAAGTCTAATCTTTTTCAGGAGCAAATGTTGTCAAAAGCTGCAGGTAGAGTAATTTCCTTCCATATTATTTTGGGGGCTTATGCTGTGAGTATAAATGCTATGAAAATGTAAATTAATTGCTAGAATATTTAAAATATGCAAGACATGCAGCTATTCTTTTAGAGGGAAATTTGCTTTCCTTTCTCATCACCCATCTGGTTTGTTGTCTTGTAAATATATTTGTTTGAGATTTATATAAACACTCTTTAGATTTTGGACATCACATTCATAAAACAAAAATGTCTGCAGTTCTGAATCTTTTTAAATTCCTCTTGGAAAATAGAAATTTGCTTGTGCTCTTCCAATATTCATAACATAACACCAGCATGGCAACACATTACAAAGAATTCTTCATTCTTTTGGCTCAAAGTGTAGATACATTTACTTTTATATTCCTTCCTTCTTCCCGTACCATAAGAAGTGGGAAATCCAACCCACTTACTTGGTTAAAAAATACTCATACGGTGCAGTAATGCTACATTATATGTCATGAAATATGATTTGGTTTTCCTCAATATAATTTACTACTTATATTTGTCAACTCTATGTAAATTAGGGCTTTTGGTTATGTAATCAATCCTTTTTTTTTTAAGTCTAATTTGTTCTGAATGTATTTTTTTTTTAGATTTTTTTTCAGTTTTATAGCTATAAAGGTATTTTAAAATCAGTATTATTTCTTTTATGTTTAGCTTTCACGTGCCAGGGGCTAATGTGGAAAATACTCAACAAAATCCTATGGCATGTTTTCTGCAAAACCAGCAGATGGTTGTAATGATCCCTTTGGCCAGAAAAACTTTTGAATGCATTGCCTGGCCATCCTGAATGAGGAACTGTTCTTCTCTATTCAAATCTGAGCACATGTGCTCTCAGTGAAGTTGATGTCCTATGTTGTAGCAGATAATTTGATTGCATTATAGAGATTAACAGTGTTTCCTGCTCTGAATCAGGTTCCAGCTTTTTTTCCAGATGAAGGCAGGAACTGGTTTTCCTTTTCTGGTGTACCAGAGCTATGTTTTGACAAGGGGGAAGCATTCTGGGTTTGCTTATGTTGTGTCCTCAGGTGCTACTGAGGTATCCAGCCCAAATAGCTCTAGAGTTTGCTTCCATTTTCTTATTCCGTGGTTCTGGAGGTTGGTCCACCTTGAATGGCTAAAATAGCTCCTTGCAGTGTGACTCTGACAAAGTGTTACAGATACATCCATAGGTTTCACACATGTGACTTGTAATGGCAACTTATCCCTCTGCCTGCTCAGTGTTTTGTGGGAGAAGACTGGAAACGACTGTTTAGTATCACTCTCTCATGTGCATTTAGTTTATCCTGTGCTCACTGTTGGCATAATAGGATTAAAGTTTGGAATAGGACCACTAGAGACTTGACATTCAAAAGACTGAAATATTGGCACCACGTTCAGAATCTGGGAAATTAGGGAAATTAAAATATACCAGTACAAATGAAAATAGCAAGATAAATTGGTGGGGAAAACTCATTCTACCATCTGATGATGTTCACAGGCTGGAGCTCTGCCCCGTGACACTCTGCTGAGGGCACAGGTTAGTGGCTGGCACAGGTGCCAAGCCCAGATCTGTCTGTCCTTGCAGGCAGCACCCAACATTGATCCTGGCTCTGACACCTCCAAGTGACAGCACCCTCTTTACCTCCCACCCTGTCAGTTGTAGAAGAAAATGCCTGAGCTGAAAGCAAGTGCTTTAATTACCCACTGGGAAACAATGAGGAGAGCAAGAAAGGTTTAAAGATAAGAAAAAGAGCCATTTGTATCATCTTACTAAGTCTGGCCATGACAGGGAGGTATTGGTACAAACCCTCATGCCTCTGCTGTCAAGCTTGTCAGGACTGTTTTATCATCTGGAGACACTGCCCTCTGCCTTCCTCAGGGTCAGTTGGTTCAGTGCCTTTCATATTTTTTGATCAAAATTTCATCGTGGAATTTTATCACACTTCAGTAATGTCACAACGCAGAAAATGTACTTCCAAACTATTAATGTTTTCTCCTGTCCGTGTGAGTCCTAGCAGATTCATCTGTGTCTGCCTGGGGAGGCTCATGCAATTTTTGGCTGTTAAGTAGGATTTAGGCAGCAGAATCATGGCCAGTCAGTGCACACAGGAATAGCTAGCTTCACAGTGCTCCTGTATTTCGCAGCTGGAATTTCTTTTTCAAGCATTTTTTTTAATTTATAACAGTTTGTATTATTCTGTCCTTTTACATCTGTAATAATGAGTAATTTCTGACATCTGTCCTTTAAGGATGTTTACTTTTGTCCTTGACCATGGATACTTCATGCACGGTATGTAGGAATAACCTCCTAAATAATTCAGAATAGAGAAGTTTGCAACAGAATGGTAGCTCAGCTACCTGGATACCTTTTCTTTTGCAGTAGACTGACAGGCACTGCACCAGAAAATAATTTGTTACAAACCTCATCTGGAAACAAGTTTATGCCCTGAAGTTCATCATTTTTGAAACACATGTCCTTTTAAATGTTGCATTTGCTTTTTCCACTTACAGTTTTAGAGTGGCGTATCTCTGTAAATCATCTTTGCACATTTGAGTTCCAGGGGTTTTTTAACACCTCTTGCTTTTCATAGATTGCAGCCTTGACAACCTTGAATACTTTATTTAGTTCTCAAAGTGGTTGGGGTCTTAAAGTGATCATTTCCTACAAGAGAGGGCAAGCTTTTACACTAAGTGTTTCTCTTTCGTGCCCATACCACTCAATATGAGGAAGTTTTTCTTTATACTGACATGTTTCTGGTTGAGAAGTATGGAAGGCCTAAGACATGTCATGGTAGAAAATCCTTTAGGCATTTATGCTATTTATTTATAAAACTATCATTTTACTTTCAAAGAATTTGCACTTTCTTTTTTCCCCAAAAATCCACATGATTAAACGCAGTCTTAAAAGTCTGTCTTGGTTTAATTTGAATTTCCCAGCCAATGGACCAAATAATGTTATAGTTTTGATTTGCCAATTTAAATATGCTTATTTTCTGTTGTGAGACAGAACCAGGAGCAAAAGAGCAAGGCAGGCCGAAAACTTAAAAGGGTATAAAAAAACTTTATTAACTACACAGTGAAAGAAAAAAAAAAACAAATTCAGAATAAGATCTTCAGACCACTCCTTCCTCCCCTCTCTCAACCTTCATAGCAACAAGACAAACATGCAAAGACTACTTCAGTCCATTTCCAATTTAAACAGTCTTTTTTTCAGTTCACTTTGGAGAGAGAAGTTTCTTCTTGTCAGGCCATAGGGACTTCTCCACAAGTGAGGGGGGAGAAAAAAACAACCCAGTCCTCTCGTGGCTTCACTTTCACAATTTGCATCCGCCCGGGAAAAACTTGCAAAGTCGTGAAGCTCCTCCCATCCTCACAGCT
>VZTT01064153.1:21165-37268 GCA_013400855.1 Buphagus erythrorhynchus | reverse complement strand
CCAGCACAGCAGTTGGGTTCTTAGTGAGCCACTTAAGTATCCCCACCCCTTGCTCGTGCTACTGCACTGCATCTCAAGAGGACAGACATATGTGCTACAGCATAAGGGTTTGAGGAGCCTGGAATGGAGCTTACTGGGAGATGTAGTGCTGGAGACATTGCAGCTGGCTCTGCAGGATCCAAGCTCCCAGAGGGCACCCCTAGCTGGGGACAGCCTTTGCACTGCATCCCCTGGAAACCCTTCAGCCTGCCAGTGCCCACTGCTGTTGTGTGTGAGTTACATAAAGTGTAAATATTATTTTCACAGTGACCTTCTCATGCTTACTTTCTACTGCCCCTTCTCTAGCACAGCAAGGCCTCTCAGCATGATTTTATGATACATGTTCTGTGAAGGCAGAGGAGGGAATTTGCTTTTGTACTGCTGCTATACTTGATTTGCAATTCCTATGCAAAGCAAGAGATAAACCACTCAAGTCTATTATCTACAGTGACATTTCTTTTTCCCCTGGTGCAGAATGCTAATCAAGGGTCAGATAACTTTGAGAGGCTAAGTAAAGCAACCAAGGGACGAATGTGTGCTAGGAATACAGTGGTCAAAGGGAAATAAATGCACACTAAGATCATTTCCTTAATGAGGATTTACTAAGAAAACAAATAGAAAGAGGTGCTTCAAGCAAAACAAACCTCCCAGCCTACCAATTTTCACTCCGTATGGGAGTTGAAGAAGGGCTTATGTCAAAGACAATAACTATTTGTGTGGATAGCTACTCAACAACTCACAATCTGACAAGGAATGAAGAACAATGCAAAAAATAGAAAGAGGAGTTAAAGGTGTGACAGGTGTGTGAACAGCCTAAAAACACAAGGTGTGATTAATTGCAGCCATGCTAAGGAGCAGAATAGGCATCAATAGACTGAGAATGAACTCAATCCATTCGAAGCCTGTCATTCCATACCAAGAAAATTAGATCCTATTGGTTTAATTATCAGTCAGTGCCATTAAGACAATATAGCACTGCATAATGAAAGCTGCAGTTACTGGGTGATAGAGGTAATAGAGGTAATTGTTTTCACAGTGGAAGATTTTCACTTTCAGACAAGACTTGCAGGATGTGACCGGTTTACAGGCTTTGACCTTCAACACTTGCATAATGTGTGGGACAGGTGGTTTTTACCTTGTCTCCTGAGCTTTGATTATTTTATCCTAGACATCATTTTCATGAATTTGGTGAGAATGAGCAAAACCACTCACTAGAAATACAATGTGCAGTACTCATGCAGCATGTCCTCTGTTACTGTAATTAGAGCAGTTTAGCAAATAAATTTTGGTTTAAGACCTTTGATTTGATAACACAGGGCCAGATTCCAGCTTGGCTTTCCCACTTCTGCTGGGGAATAAGGGGGAATAAAGTTATTCCAGAAAATCACAGATGGCCACTCTAGAGGGGGGAGCATACAGAGCTTAGGTGTGACTCTCCAGCACATCAGCTCATCTGTGGTAACAGGCTTCATACATGCTGCTACCCTGTGGCAAATGTGTAATGCCATGCTCCTTCATTAAATAGTGCACAGTCTCACTTTATTACTCTCTTACTCAAATATTTAAATATTGAATGTTTGTTTTCCCAAGTGCCTTTCCTCTATTGCTCTTAGAGACTTTCAGTAGCTACTGTATTCTACTCCATTGTCAATATCATGACATTACCCTGTGAAGAAATTGTTATACAATATCCAGTATGCATTGAGTGGTATTGGAAATTATCTAGGGTACAAGCCAAAAGACTAGTATAATATTTTGGATCTGCTATGGAATATTGAAATGCTTCTTTAAAAAAATGCAAGACCATTTAATTCCAGTTACTGCCTTTCTCATAGCAACTGAGAAAGAATAGAAATGACTTGAAAGATCAAAATCTTATCTGAGAACATTAAATAAATAAATACCTTGTGTATTCTTTACTCTGATCATAAGTTTTGATTGTAAAAATACTGAGCTCTAGATCTTGCAGTATCTAGCAGGTGATCTGACTAAATCTTTTGAATAAATCTTTAACACATCTTATAAATAGTTACCACTTCTGTATTACTTTATATTTAGGATACAGATTTGGGAAATACATCTTCATCTCTTTGCCAAAGGGGCATTTTTGTTCTATGAATTGTTTCAATATGCAAATAATTGCTATTTTTCCTAAAATATCTACAGATATTTTCAGTGAACAGATTGCTTAATTGTTCAAGCTGCTTTGGAGGTACTCCTTAATATAGAGCAGATTTTAAGACTTTTTGAAGGTATGCAATTCCTTCTCCAGGGAAGAGTGACTGCCCATCTTGGGAAATGTCAACATAGATCTCCCATACTACAGTCAGCCTTTTCCACTCTCATCCAAAAAGTCTTTTAGAAGGTTATCCTCTACTTTTCCAACAAATCTATGCTGTTGCCACCTTGCTGAGGAGAGTACCATAATGATCACTACTTTATCTCACGTCAACCCTCAAGTATCTCAGTTCACATCCAAAAATGACTTAACCATACAGCAGTATGACCTTTTTCTTTCCAATATGAAGAATATTGCAGTAACTAAGCTCCAAATTTTGGCACTTAATTTAAACAGCTACAGTGAACTTGGATGACTTTGAGCTCATTTCCAGCTATGCTGCACACATTTTAAATTAATGGTACTTAAAGAATTAAAACTATTTCTTTCATAAAATTCAAAAAAGTGAAAACAGTTATCAAATATACTGTCAGAGGACTTTGTCAGTCATCACTGAGACAGGGGCATCTAACTGTACATGGAGCATAGATGCTCTATGGTAATATGTACAAAATGAAAATTTCAGAAATCTGTTCTATATCTTGAGGAGCTGACTCTACACATAGCTGATTCATCTTGACAGAAGTTACCCAGGGGCTGACACATTCAAATAAGATAGATTAGTCACAACAGGACTTCTGTATGACTCTTCTGATAAACTGGTATTATTTTCTTCTAATTATCTGCCTGTGGCAGATTTTGCATGGTTTTTATATTGGTATGTGTACTACTTACATATTGTTCTATATTAGCCATTGCTATACTGTACATACTACATTTTTCTTACATTTGTTTTACATCTGATGTTTTTAGGCACTTTAATTAGAATTCTGAGGTTAAGCGACAGTTAATTGTCTACCACCATCTCTCTTTGAAGTAAAAAGCTTCAGTTGAATTATTGTTTAATCTTCTTCTCTAGAGCAAAGTCTATATACATTTTCTTTCTCCTATTCTCATTTTTTTTCATATAGAATCATAATTCTGTCATTACCTGGATATTTTCTTTTTGTAGTTGTTATCAAATACAAAACTATGGAGCAATAATGAGGGTTCATGGAGGGGTAGTAGCAATGAATGGAAATTGCATACTTCGAAAAACATTTAAAAATTAAGCACTCTACCATTATTATACCATAGCCACAAATATGTATTTCACTGACATTTACAAAGCAAGATGGTAAATGCTCTGGAAATAGCTAAGAATATTGACTGCAGTCATTTGAGCATTAAGAGAAATTCTGAAGAGATTTTGGAGTGTCACAGGAGAGTATTGGTTTTGAATAGTTGCTCTGGGAAGGTTGTAGGATTAATTTAATAGATGTCTGTATGGTTATTTCAAAATCAGATTAGTCTTTACAGGATTTTACCTGGTCATTTTATCCACTGAAGAATGCTTCTTCTACTGTGTGCTTACTCAAACTGTGATTAACCTGTTTTCTACAGCAGTTTCACAGGTGTCTTAAACTGAAGTGAAAGAAACTCTTTTAGTTACTTCATATCTGTCTGTTTCTATTCTCTGCTCAAATACTTTACCAAATTTGTCAGATATGATACTTTATTTTATACCAGACAAGCAAGTCTCTATCAGTATTTCTTGCTCCAGATGCTTTCTGATTTCATTCATTCCTTAGAAATGCTATGAAATCCATAACACACATGCTGTCGTGGACCTATGGACTCTTAATATCTCCAAGACCTGTAACCTCTTTTTCTTTTTTTTTTCCACCCTTCCTTCTAAATGCATCCTTGGTTTCCTCAGTCCTCAAGTAGTGTTTTATTTCAGTTAAATTATAGAATTATAAATAGATTTGACCTACTATACCGACAGCAGCTTTTAGAGTGTTCAAATTGTTAGAGCTCTTGTGGTGAACATTTTTGACCAAGGTATAGAGATATTGTTAGTTTTATATGCAATTCATTTTTCCACAGACAGATGCACAAGTGCACCTGTGTCCACAGTGTCCTCAGGCACAAGGGGGAAGGTGCAACTCAGGAACTGAGTTTTCACTGGAGAATTTCAGTGCAGTTCAGAGTAAACACGTACTTTGTAACAAAACCAGACACTGTACCAAAGAATTACTCTCCCCAGCTGTTGTGCAGTCCCTTATTAAATCAGCCATATTGCTGAGTCCTTCTTGCACAGACCATAGTGTTAATCCTTCCTGCATAACTTCATTAGAAGAATTCTTAGAAATCTTCTCTGTCAGGAAGCCAATGAAAATTAAATTTTATTTTTGCACTATTTTCTACTTGAGGATTCAGCCTGTGTTATTTGAAACAATTGGGCTCTATTGAACTTAGAAGGGTTTGGTTTGTTCGTGGCCTAAATCAACACATTTACAGATGAAACCTTGTTTTTCATCTGGTAAGAACCTTGGTGATGTTTTTGTCTACTCCTTCTTGTGACCATAGAGAACTGTGTCATAGCCATTCTTCTTGAAAGTATGAAGTCCCGTCTTAGAAATAAGAGGCAAAACAAGATTAAAGACTCTTCCAGGACTTCATTTCTCTGGTGATTAGAAAATACCTAAATTCAGCCTAACTCAATTTCATGCCTACTTGTTTCAATGCCAGTATTATCCTTTGCCTTTCTTTATGGCCAGAGACAAGTACTTAGTGCTATTTTGCCCTCTGTGTGTTCTATTTTTTAGGAATTTTGGGAATTTCATATTGCCATTGGCTGTATTCACACTTAGATATTTGGCCATGTATCTTTTGGATGCATAGTGCTGTAGAGCCATATACTGTGGAAACATGAACTGTGGAATCGTGTCAGGGGCAGGATTTCCATTAATGAAATCATCTGTTTGGCATTGGTCTTTGGTCTGTGAACAATGTGATGTGGACTGACAGGTGTTTACAATGCTCGAGCCTGGTCCATTCTCAAGCTGAATGGTTGATATCCATATGTACAGGAGTTGGTTTTGATCTCCACTGACCCCTGTCAGTGAGAGAGTCACCCCTGTGACCCTAAAACATAAATCAAAAATATGAGACTTTTCAGTCCAAAGTTTCTGTAAACAGTATGTCACATCCCACTATCCCTATCACTAGGGATGTGATTTCATAACCCAGTATAGAAGGAATGTATGGCATGTGGAAATGTCAGCCAGTGGAAGATGCTGAGGATGTGAGCCTATTTGGAATAATACTGAAGATGTGTGCTGGAATTGGAGGGAGCCAGTCTTGGTGCAGGCACATCCATCCGAAGATAAGGTCAGGGAGCTGAAGCTAGAGTGTTTCACTCCATAAATGCCTGCAGGAAAGCAACTTTGCAGCAGCCTCAGGCTCTGGTTTGACATGTGATGAGACCCAAGTAGCAATTGCTTAGGATGAGACAGGGTACATGAATGTGTTACTGTCAGTGTCACTAAGGGTGCTGCAGAATACTGAAATTGTACCAGCTTAATGACTTTGGACAACTTTATGCTCGAAGTAGAAGAGCAGACCTGCTCTGGTGCAAGTTGCAGACAATGCCAGTTGAAGTGTTCAACTTTTCATTACAAAGTGAAGCCCTCAAAAAAACGGTGATTTTAAGGGGCAGAGTCACCTTATAGCAAATCAGTCCTTTTTGTCATATGGCTGTGGTGCTTTTAACACAGTAGTCAGAGCCTTACAGAGTTAATTTATCATCAAATCATGTCCTACATGAAATTTTATTTATTCCCTGTATTTTTTTACGTCTCTTACTTTACAGAAGTTAGGACCGCAACCTAACTGAGTGCTTCCTTTGTGGAAGAAAAATAAAACTGTTTTATTTGCTGAAAAATATGATTTAACCAGTTCAGAAGCAATGGAACTTGGATCTCCACCACCACTCCTAAAACACTTTCCAGGCAAAACCCCAACGCGAAGTGCTTTTTGAACTTTGATCTTCATTTCTTTGTAGTGTCTATGTGCAGCCTAAACAAATACAGATTATTTTATCCATGTTAATATATTTTTTGTTTTAATAACTAATAAAGATAAGATGCTGTGCTGGCTTTAGAGAATTCTTTATTGCTGTAAAACTGGAGAAAATTAGTATGAACCTAAAAAATATATCTATTTGAAGGTAAAGCTCATTGCCAGGCCACTCCAGGACAGAATCGCCTGTTCCTATCTTATTTCTTATAAATGCTTAGCTGATGTGTTCTTAAAGAGCTCCAAGGAGACAAACTCTCAGTTATTCCAGTGCTTGCTGTTGTCTGCTAGCAGTTGTTTCTCCTCTATTACAGTTATCTCTGACTCGAGCATATGAATTCTACTAATTCTACAGTATTTAGTTGGTACTTCTACAAGTTTCTTAGGAAAGTGACTTGAAAGGGTTTTATTACCAGGGTACCAGAGATCAGTCTGATGGTCAGTTTTGGAAGCGGGTATTTCTCTGAGGTTCTCCTGTTGCATTTGTCTTCATTTAGGAAGCCCATTTCCAAGAGATTGTAGAATTAATGGGTCTGGAAACAGTTGCGCTTTTTTCTCATGACTGTATCTCATAGTATTAATCTTTGGTTTTATTTTTCTGTGGCAGGCAATTTAATAAGTGTTTTGAAAACAGCATGTTGATCAAATATACTGTTTTCTCAGGATTTTTTATGTTTTGTGGGGACTTAAATGGTAGAATCTCAGAACCATAAATTTAACTCTGTTTCCACTAACGGAATGATAAATTCCTCATTTGCTTTAAGTGGTAGCATTTAGATCATGGTTGAAAATTTTTAATTTTTAATTTGTGTCCTTCCATGTCTCAAAGAATCTGACTATATCCAGCTCACATGCCTGACTTTCAGCAGTCTGATTTAAAAATTGGGAACATAATTTTCTTCTCCAAAATATTACAGAAACGTACTGGCAGAACTTAAAAACTAGGATCAGGATTTGTTTCTTGTTATGAAAAACATGGGGCCTAATGTAACAACACAAAATCTCTACCCAAGCCATGGTAGGATTTGCAGACACATGACTGAGGATAACAACATGTTTATAACATCCAGCAGTAAATATCCTTATGTATGCTTGTAAAGGTGCCTTTGACTTCAATGAAGGGAGTGGATAGACTTCCAAGGTTGTTTTCTTTTTTAATTGAAGAGTAGACAAAGAGGTAGTCACTGTGAAGTAAATGGCATGCAGAAAATCAACCCTGAATTTATGCATAGCACTTGTTTGCACCTTCAGATCTAAAAGCTCTGATTGTATTTCACCCACTGAAAATTATTTTCATATGGAAAATAAGGTCTCTTTAGCTCATCCTTTGATAAAAAATTGCCTGGAGCAGGTCTGATGTGTATTTCTTGTGAAACTGGCTCACTGAGCAATGCCAAAACTTACTTTTTCATATACAGCCCTTTTGTTTTTCAAACCACATGTTCGTGTGTCTCAGTACAAAATGCTGCATTTTCCACTTTAGCAAAAAGATTTGAAGAAAAAATATGTTAAATATCATTGGTCTACAGGAAATTAATGCAGCCTTGATTCAAAACACAGACTTGGCACACACCTACTCAAAGAATAAACATCTTTGCAGGTAAACTTGATGCTGAGAAAAAAAGAAAAAGGCCTATCTGAGGAAAAAAAATCACACTGATTTGACAGTGAGAAATCCCAGAAATTGCTGTTATGGGTGTGTAGGATTATTTTCAGTAGTGCATAAAGATCAGAAGGGAGTTCTGCAGAAGCAGATAATACTGAAAACAAGGTTTAAACAGTGTATTGAAATTTTGGAAATTCTCTCTCCCAAGTACCTGGCAGTTTATATAGCTTTTCTTGCCAAAGGTTTTGATTTTCACCTCCTAATAAACCTGCCAGCTGCTTTAGTCTATTAGTGCTAGTCTTCCAAGAATTCTTTTGATAATCAGTAGATCTCTGGTCATGCAAACACTTTCTTTAAGACAGTCCAGAATAAAAGAAGTCAGATGTTAGACGAATTGGTTTTCTTTTCAATTTAGTATTTTGTTTTCTTAAGGAAAGGAAAAAAGGTTGATGTCTTTTTGCTGACATCCACGTATGGGTTTTTTATTTAAAAAAAAATCAGGCTCTTGCTCTTTTGTCACTGACCTCTTTTAAAACCAGAAATCTTTAAGATAGTTTCATCTTAGACATTGACTGTGTCACTGCTTGATGTGAGTCTCAGAGTCCTAAACTTAATACAACCATCTCTGAACCAGGACAATATGCTTATCTCATAAAGGTGCTGTGGGATTCAGTGAGCTATCAGCTCACTAAACCATGTTTCTGTGTCTCCACACTCTCTCTAACTGCACATATTAGGATAGTGGGCAAACCACTCCTTCATATCAACAAAGTAAGTGAATTATTTTCCTTCTAGTGGCATGTAAAAGACACCAGGGAGTACTTACTAATAGATAAACAAGTCATAGAGTGAGTGTCATTTGGGTTTTCTTGAAACAGTCAATCATATAGCTCCTTCCTTCCATTTAGGAAGGGAAGTTATAGTCTCTTCAATTGGATTATTCTCTTAAGATGCATTTGACACTTTATATTTGCTGCTGTTATTGAGATGTGTGGAGGCTAATGAGATTTCTAACATGTATCGGTTTTTATAATGTCTACTTAACCAGCATACTGACTGTTATTTTTTCTTAGAGAAATGCATTGATCTAAGTTCTGTTACTGTCTTATTTCTGTTCACTGAATACTCAATAGGTCTTGTTAGTTGGGATTTTCTACTGTTGCTCTTTAGTGAAACTTTTATACAAGAATAAAATCTTGTTCAGATATGCACTATAGCTGAAGCAAATCAAATTAGAATTCTTTGGGGGGTATTTTTAAGAGCATCTTATTTAAGATGGCAGCAGTTTTACCACTGATTGTAGTAAAATCTCATGCAACTGCTTTTTAAAATTTATCCATTCCAGAGAAAGGGGCTGACCTCTTCATTTTAAGAGAGCAAGTACATCCTCAGAGAAGCATCTGCAATTCACAGGTGATGCCCAGAGGAACCAAATGAAACTGAAAAAGAGCTTTAGGACCAAGAAGCTTTGCTGTTTCATGATTGCACTTAAAATTAATTAGATTGCTCTGTCTGTCACTATTTGGAAAGCTAATGCAACAAGTAAATAGTTTTGATTAACAGTGTATAAAATTCAGTGCTGAATTTACATGCTTTATGTCAAGGAAGATTTGCATACTTCGTTTTCTCTCTAACAAAGTAATCCATCACTACCTTGTTTTTAATAGTCATTCCCAGCATTTGACTGAATGACAATCCCAATACATAGTAGCTGTACTAAGAATTCTGCCTGAAACTTTTCTCTTTAATATGATAACCCTTAAAGTATTCATTAAATTTGAAATGTAACAATTTTGGGGAATTTTTAAAAATTTATTTCTGGGCTGCCACTTTTACTGTATAAATGCATCTACATATGTAATACATTTTAAAAGAAGTAACAGTCATATAAAAAGATGGTTCATTTTCAAAGGAATAAGTTATTACATTATAGAGGTTCCTCCATTGAACTTTTTTATGTTTTACAGTTTTGTCATAACATTTACTGTAACAAGCATGAATCCACTCTGACTGCACTTTAAATCAGAGGCGTTTCACTGTAAAGACTGAGGTGGTGGCTGGCCCATCTTCAGTGTTCATCACTCTTAAAGCCAAGGCCTAGGGATTTCTGTATCCTTGGTTTCTAGGTCTGAAGAGTATTTCTACAGTTTGATAAGGAAAAACACAACTATGGCAGTGTCCTACTTCTAGACTTCAGCCTGAAGCTCTGCCCATTCTGTTGAGGATGAGACCCCAGAGATCTCAGAAAAGTTGTGTCCTTAAAAATACTCTCTAGAGTGAAGGAGAGGTGGGAGGCTTGACTGTGCTGCAGAGCTTCCAGCTAGCCATGTGTGCTGCAGCTCAGCATTTACTTGATTCTCATCAGCTGCCACTAAATTTGTAATGTTGCCTCCCTACACTCAAAAAGTGATTATAAGACAGACAGTATATTAGCTCTACAGCTGTGTAATTGCCAAAAGGAAAAAACAGACAGTATTTCTGCACATAAAGTTAGCTTATGAGCTCTGTTGACATTCTGGATACCTATTTGTTAAGTTATTTGTGAATCTATAGCTATTGTAATTAAAAAATTGTTAAAGAAAAGCAGATATAAATCCTCTTCTGGCTAAATGTCCATAAACAAAGCACACATATAATCATTCTGAAGATTGTTCATTTTTCTTTGCACCTCGGACTTGTTAAAAAATGTAATGCAGATTTCTCTTTTCAAAGCATAAAATACTACATCAGGGAGCTTAAGTACTATCACATGTAAGACATTAATGGTACAACCAAGCATGGACTTTTTTACCCAGACAATACTACTGTTTAAGCCTGTGCAGTTAATACATGTGGCCAGCATTGCTACATTCATATTGGTAAGCTGACTCTTCTGAATATTGAACGCATTTCTAAAATACTTGCAAACACTGCAGACAAGTCCATTTTTTTTTCCAAAGTTGACTGACTTTCTGTCTTTTCATTACTAAGTCTGTAGATCAGATTGCATTGATCATTTGCAATATTTCTTTATCTCCATATTGGTGGTTTTGTCTGTACAGTCTCTGTTTACAGTCTTTTCTCATACATAAAAGCTTCGTCTTCTCATAAGCAAATTAATTTTCAAATGAAGACTCAGTGGCACATCATTACTGTATATTTTAAGTCACTACACTTAGCAAGGATTAAAAGACTATGTTCAGACTGGCAGTGTGGGGTTTTTCTGCTGTTGTAAATCAGTTTTTCAGCAGCTCAGTAACAGGAAAATGACACTGAGGGGTTGAAGTTTCAACAGAGGAGCAGAGGATTGGCATGTTTTGAGGTTTTTTTCCTTTTCTTCCTAATTTCTGCTGGCTGGCAAACTAGCTGGTGAGAGTCAGTTTGGGAAAGTAAAATAGGTTGCTCACTCAGGTACAAGCAAGAAACCCCATGAAACCATTCAGGATTTGATCTTTTAGCTGATTTCAGTCCTGTCTGCCAGCTGCTTCCCAGAGGTGTTAACAACTTTGTCCTTGCATTTCTGGACAATTTTTAATCCTTTCTAGTTTCACTGAAGCAATAGTATAAAACACTTGGAAAACCCTGATCACATGCAGTTTTTTACTAATACCTTCATACTGAAAGAAGATAAATTAAAAGCTGAATGGTCAATTGAAATACCCAGCCTTGCAGAAACATACCGCTTTTTGATTTTATGAGTGAAGATAAGCAGGGACAGAAACAGGCATGATAACATTTCCATAGCTAAGGAAGAGGTCATTACTTTATGGACATCACTCACAGAGCCGTGTTAAGGAAGGCTGCCTTTCAGCGTGCAGCACAGCAGAGTGAAATTAGACGGCAGCAGCTGCCAGAAGGCGGGTTTGTTTCGCCGGCGAACAGGAGAATCAGTCCTTCTGCCGGCGCACCGGGAGGCTGACACAGTCTGTGCTCTCCGGGGTGGACGCTCCGCTGCCGCCGCCGCCGCCTGATGTTCCAGATGTGCCCGAGGAGCACGACTCCCATCTAGCGGCTGCTGTAAAGTAAGGGAAAGGAGCGTGCCACCGCCCGGCATCTGGTGCGTTTCGTGCGTGGCAATGGGTAGTGGTGTAAGCTTTTAATAACAACGCGTGGATTTTTACTTGCCTGAATAATTCCTGATTAAAAAGAAAAGCAAGAAATTTAAAAAGCAAACTTTTTGGGTTTGTTTTAGATTAAGTGGCCCTCCTGTAGATTTTCTTTCTCAGCAGCTTCACAGCAGTCACAAGAAAACTGAGAAAATCCTAGCATGGTAAGCCAAGGTAGTCAATAAATGTAAATTACCCATGGAGAAATTGCTGGTGTTAATGCATAGCTAAACTTAGTTTTCAGTTTTTGCATCTCGCTTGGAATAGCTACACATAGCACAAAGATATTAACTAATGAAAGACAGCTTCTCAGCACCATACATTCTCTTCCTCAGATAATATGGGATTTTGAATCAAGAAGCAAGAATGCATCGAGTTAGGAGGAAAGGGTTCTGTTTCTAGACTCAGAATCTTCTGTGTGACCTTTTATCTCTGCTCCTTTAATTCTGCTATTATAAAACTATGGCATTATTCAATGCACTCCCTTTCTCATGATGTCCACTTGCAGAATGAGCTGGTTATAGAAACAGATGATGTCACAGAGCATGGTGGTGTCAGAGTCACAGAAGCAAGCAGAAAATCCCGTGTATTTAGAAAATGTGCATAAATATAAAATACAGTACGTTAGAGACCATCCCTGCATAGTAATATTATTTTTCTGTTAACTTTGAATCCCTTTTTAAAAAAATACACACCTTCTATATTCCTTAGTTATTTAAAAGATAGGGTTTTGGCAGGATAGATGATTTTACTCCCCTAAGAAAAATCATCCCCTTTTTCCCTGGCTCTTCCAATCCTGGTATTCATTCATTCATGTTCTATTCATCTGTAGAGCATGGAAGAGCCAAGTTGCCTTGCCTCCTGATTAGGCATGGATACCATTAGAATTTTCTTTTATTGCAATTATTTAGGTTTTAAAGTAATTATATTCTCCAAGCCCCTTCAGATTAATGTTCCCATCTTCTAGATCTGAAAGGCACGTGTATTGAAGAAGAAATAAGCCCCCTGCACTTTGGTGCTGAATCCCCATATACTAAACATACAATATCAGCAAGGATACAGTTTGTCTCTGCTGTCTTTTCTTCTAAATATTATGGAGCAAGTGAAAATGTCACATAAATTGAGCAAGATTCAATCTCTTTCCCGGTATTTCACTAAATACTTCATTTTCTGAACTTTTAATTTTCTTTTTGATATTAACCATGTTACAGCTGTAAAGCATTTCCAAAGGTAGAAGTGTTTCTTGCTTAGATAAAAGTAGTCATTTGAGATTGATACAGGTTATGATGTTGATTTATTGAGTTTAATCTCTACTGAGAAGTGCTTTCCTTCTTTTTTTTAACTATCATTATGTTTAAAGGAATTGTTTTATCATAACATTATCATAAATTTTTGCTAGATATTTTTATATCTCAAATTCAGCAAGTTGCCCATGCCAACATGCTTACACTGATGAGCAGTGTCATAACAACCATGTTTAACTCTCTTTATGGTTCAAAGCTTTTTCATGGCTGAAAAGTCTCGCTGATGCCTGCAGTTTTATTTCATAAATCATAATCCTAATAATGATTCAGGACTTTGTCAAGAGGTGACTGTGTTCTGAAGTAGAAGGGCCTGTTGTGTATTGAATACCCGGGCCTTGCAGGTTTTCAAGTCCTCATTCCCTGTGACACCCATATTCCTGCTGCTGAGGGATTTATGTTCTCATAAGCCCTAGCCACGAGACTCTTAGCACTAGCTGTCATTACCCAAGCCCTTTGAACTAGTAGGAAAAGACACTATGTCACTGGTAGAATACAGACATCTGTGGAAAACAACAAATTTGCCATTTGATCTGAGGGGCATATGTTAGGTTTCATTTATGGCAGCATTCCCATTTCTGTTTTTTTGGGACGTATCCTACCATCATTTAAAATTTTGATACTTTCTCACCCTCCATATGGCTTTGAACATGGTGAGAAAAACAAGAGTATGTTGCTGTGAGAGGAGAGTCTTTTAATAACTTACTCATTGCCTTTAGGAAGATGTCAGAAATTAAAGAAATAATCAGAAAAAAACAGAAGAGCAAAAACATGCAGTAAGGTAGATGTTAACTAAGAATTACTCTTCTTTTTGAAGGCAAAACATTTCATTGTGTCGCATCCGTTATTCTGCATCCTTTATTCTGTATGAAAGAGGATTTCCAGAGATAGTGAACAGCATGATTCCTGACATCAGTAATGAAAGTTTTATTACTTTCTAGTCACATATGTTAAGCAAGAATGTATATTCTTAAGAGGGATTGCCTTCTAACAGCCTTAAGAATACCTCTGCCATTTATATCCTATAGAGACATTTTTACTTTAGAGTCACAGGTAAACTCATTCTAATTGGGTTGTGCATTTTTGTCCATTCACAGTATTGCTTTACTGTGGCAGATGGCCCAGTGATGTGTTATAAATACTTTGCATGACATCCTCTCTATTTCACTTATCTTCACTGTGACTTTCCCATTGGTAGTGACTAATGACAGTTTCCTAGCCAGCAACTTTTAATAGATTCCTTTTTTTTCCTTAATCTCTGCCTGTCCTCAACAGCACTGTTTTGTTCAATAATTTAATCAGTTCAGCAACAGTATATTATTAGACAATTGAACCATTACTTTTTGAATTTTTGAAATGCAAAATACCCATGAAGTTATCACTGATGAATATTTCAGTATTGATAAAGACCACTTTTTCTTCTAAAGAAATAGAAAGGGGTTTGCTTTCTATGCGTCAATGCTTTTCCTTTCCTTTTATTTTCATTTTTCCCCTTGGTTCTCAGGACCAATATGCAGTAAAAAGAAAGGAATCCAAAAACTAGAAAACTAACAGTTTTACCTACCCACCATGCCCATCTTAACCATTTGACACCTACCTATCAAAAGTAGGTGTTATACAGAAAAAATTCAATTTTTTCCACTCTTCTCTCATCAGTGAAGATTTATCTGCAGAAGGGACACCCTGAGACAAAACTGGTTCCAGGTTCATTCTGTCCCTGTTAGCAGACAGAAGGATATATATATTGCAAATTCAACAGGAAAATAACAGCACAGAGCTCCTTATAGGCTGGTGTGATTTTTTGGGAAACTCCTGGACTCAGGAATTCCTGCCCAGAAATCTTTCTTTCTCTGTGAAAATGATCAGATAGTCAGCTTTCTATCTTTATGTTGCTAGCAGCTGCTGTGTTTTGCTAAGGACAGTGCTCATCATGCTCCCTCTCTTTTATCGAAGACATTCCATGAAATGAAGCAGTAGTGGAGCGGAGCTAGCGGGTGGCTGTAGGACAATTCTGTGATTTCACAGCAGTTTGAGATTTCAGTTTAATTTCACAGTTTAATTGTGTTTCTTCTTGGAACAAAAAATTTGCTTTAAACAAGAATGACTTACAAGCTAGTCTGTATTTTGTAGCTTTCATTGCAGAGATAAGGAGGAAGGCCAAACTGGCTAAAGCATATTTTCACTCAGACATTAGAGTAGTGTTATAGCTGTTATTCAAAAGTGGTTTCTGCACAAAAAGGTCTCTGATAACTTTCCTTTCATCTTCTCTCCACCCCCCTCAGAGATATAGCAAGTTCAACTTAAAAATGCTTTTATAAAGCAACATATGTATGTTAATGCGGCTACTACCTGAACTACTTCAGAACAGTTCAGTAGCTTGCTGCAGATGCTTACCTGTGCTTGCTAGGCACATTCTTGGTGTATTGCTGCTTGCTCAGTGTTGCTGATATTACAAGTGATTTCTTTAACCTACTGAGTGTTGATCCTTGTTATATCTGCCTTTTCTCAGGGATGCTGCTGAATGCAAGTGATGGGAGAAATTCTGCCTTTGGAGGCATTTGCATACTGCCAGTGAATCCTTCTAAGGGATTATACGTGTGTGTCCAGGGAGGGAAAGGAATCAGTCTGATCTGATACAATACCAATGTTCAATTGGTTGAATTGTTGCAATTCAATTGCAAAAGGAGGAAATGTGGAAATGCACCTGAAAAACTTCTCTTTGAAGGAGAAGAGCTGACACTCTTTGCAAAAAACAAAAATATGATAGATAAAAGTTTGGTTTTTGCTGATACTGAAAACTTTCAGGGAGGTTTAATGCCAAACATTTTTATTTTTTCCTCTGACAGGCACTAGCATATTTACTGTTTATGAAGCTGCCTCTCAGGAAGGCT
>VZTT01064149.1:30183-57567 GCA_013400855.1 Buphagus erythrorhynchus | reverse complement strand
GTGTTTCAAATCCTGTAAACTTACATGTCCATTAACAGCAATTTAAAAACCTGCCAGCTTTCATAGAATTCTATAAACAAGAATATGTAGTACTTCTGAAGAGTTATCTGCTATTACTCTGAAAATAGTCTGATATTTACCAGGGAAAGCATCACCAGTGGAGGTACATGCTTCTTATTGGCTTGCATTCTGTATTGTAATAATATTTGGACTTCCCTCAATGTGAAGTAAGAACACAGTGTTTATATGAGTTAGAAGCACAGTACTGGAAAGAAGCAGCTATATGAGTTAATGTTCTTTGAATAGCAGTTGAATAAACTTTCATGGGAAATTTGTTTATTTCTGAACTTAAAAATTATTCCAGGAAATACTCATACTGTGACAAAAAGTTTCACTGTTCTTTGGAATAGACAGGGATTTTATCACAGGATCGTGGGCTTCTGAGTTTGCCAGTAAAAGAATGGACAGGCAACACTTTTTGAGTCCTTGTGTTTACAAATATAAAGAAGGAGGAAAAAAACGCCATAATTCCGCAAACTAAGCATGATAACTCTATTTAAGGCTCCAGAAAAGCCTTAAAACCCTTACAGTTTCTAATAGCAGGTTGAAGGAAGAGATGGGAAGAGATGGGAATTTGTTAAAATAAGAAGTTGTGGGAAGTAGTCACTGGTGAGTTTTGTCATTGCTAATATCATTTGTTTTAATCCTACTGTCCTCTATGAATAAGCAGCAAGTAGAAGATTTTTACCAAAGCATCCAAACTAAGTGAGCTTTGACAATTCTTTTTTTTTAAAACCCAATAGGACTATAGGAAAAAACAGATGTGATGACATGTAAAACAAAATATAGAACCTTCTGAAAAACAGGGTAGTTCAGAATATATGGTAAATGTGACGCCAGTGAAATGGAATGAGCAGGTCCTTGCCACAAAAGTCATTCCAGTAGCACACTGACATTTTGCTTTAGTTCTTCCACAGGAAGAGCTGTGAAACTCCAAAGATTTTTATCTTAGACCTGTCAGCCAGGACAGATGACTGGTGAATTGAGATGTGTGTAATGGCAGCACACCGAGGCATCAGTCAGTTACATTCTGCAAGATTTCAACAAAGATTGCTCTGAGTTTCTCCAGGTCCACCTTTGAAGTACCTTTTATAAAGCATAGGATGTTCAGATAACATGTCCATAAACAAATCCACGGTGGAGTGCAGGCAGGGATGAGATTCCTGAGTTCTAGATATAGCCATGCTGTAGATTATTTGTGTGATTTTTGGATCATTTGCTTCATTGAGCTTTATCCTTTGGGCAGGCCTGTACTTGATAAACTGGCCTGGACAGTGTAATCCCAGTGTGAGGTAGGAGAGCACATCCCTTAATACAGAGGGTGGAATGTCTCTGGTGCCTCTCATTGAACTTGAAGGCCAGACTCAGGAATTAAAAGCACTGACCTTAATTAGGAAATTTGGTGGGCTAAGTGCACCACACATAGTCATTGTTATCCAAGGCATCCGTATGGTTACCTGACTTGCTCTGGAGAACCTGACAGGCCTGTGGCAGCCTGAGCTTTGGATGAACTCAGCGGTATCTGGGGCAAACCAAACATCTCTAATGAACACGGGGATCATAGTGATTTTGTGCTTTCTAGTGCTTCTGTGAAATTTGTATCACAACAGAAGTGGGAGAGCCACTCAAAAGCTCCAGTGTGAAGGGTCCAAAATGATGAAATAACTCCAGGCTTTGGACTGTGGAGCTTAACACATATCAGTTCAAACACATCTGACAATTAATGTAAACTTTGTAAGGACAGGCAGCTGCAATTTTGGCCAGAATTCAAGGAAAATAACGGGCAGGGAGAAAAAGTTGTTTTTGATTATACAAGATTTGGTTGTATGGTCATAATTAGAATTTACAAAGCCTCTTGTTCAGGAAATCAGTGCAGCTGTATGCCCACAGCAAGAACAGAATAGATGGACAGAGAAAATTATAAAATGCAACATGACGAATGCATATTGTTTCAATCTCTTCTTTTTTCCAAATGAATTTTTTTAATTTTTCCCTTTATTTTGCCTAAAAAGTACCAATTCTAAGAAAAACCAAACCTTTTTAGGGGATGGCGGTAATAGTAGGACAAAATGTTCTTTCTGCTTCACAGAGACAACTTTTATTATGAGGACTGTTAAGAAATGCTAAACTTCATCAAACTTCTTTAACCTCTAATTCTTCTATAGCTAGTGATGTATCTTATGGTGACTAGTCATGAATGATTTTCTAGAATACTTGTTTCTACTACTAGCAGGAGTAACAACATTTTTTCCCACTTAAAAGCTCTTAGATACAGTGACTAGTGTTTAAAGTAGAAACTGGTTTTCAGAATTGATGTTGTAGTGGAAATCAATGAAACCAGACAAATGAAATTTGTCTGTTCCAGCTGCAAACACAGGTTAAGTTATTATATTTAGATGGCTTCCAAGTAAAAGAGAAACATTTAGCTAATTAGTAAAGTTGTACATGCAGACAGGGAGAAGTTCAAGAATCCTTTACAACACTGAATAGATTTTTGGAGATGGCAGGTGATACTGATTAAGCAATGCTGGGGATCATTTTTTCTGGCTAACTCCTTGGCTTTCTCTGCCCCTCCCTTCCCCACCTGCTGCATTCCTCCCTACTCCCTTCTTGCTTTTATCTGCAGCCAGTCTCCTTCCTCAGACCACAGCTGTCCAAAGGCCTTTGCTTACTGCTTACTTTTTTCCTATACTTGGTGTTGTTTTACCTCACTTCTGTTGGTGTCTAAAGAGAGAGATGGAATGCTTTCCCTTGCCAGTAAAACCTGGGGTGATCCACAGTGATTCAACGCCCCTGAAGGGATGGAACTAAGCCGATCCTGTCACTTGGGGGTATCACTGTAAGTCAGGTGTTACCATTGCTGTGAGTCAGTGGGAGACTTACCCACAGTTTTTAACTGGACCATGGCTGAGACATTAGAGCACTGAAAATGAATAGTTGAAAATAGAAACCTTTCTGCCAGTGCTTTAAAGAGGTCGCTTGCAAGGAGAATACCCTAGTCATTGGGGACCCCTCTGTAGTGAATGAGCTTTCAGAAAGGAGCAAAAGTTCAAAAGAGAAGAAAGATAAATACATTTTGTCTTAATACTTGAATTAGAGAATTAGACAATAGTATAACAGATAAAATTTTATTTGTTCTGGCTCTCTCACAAAGAGAAATCTCAAAGATACACAAGAGTAGAGGCTAAACAGAGGGATAAATTGAATAGCAGATAGGTTTGCTTGCTCACATGTAAGAAAAAGCAAAATAGCTCTATAAGGCAGTCCCTCACATAGGAAGTTCTTGCAAATAAGGACTGACTGTAGCTGCATCTCTGGGTCTGCTGTTGCCAAATGCCTCCTAAAAGGTCTCCTCCCAGAACACTGGGCTGGAATGGCTGAAAATCTCTTGGTGCAGTGCCAGTCCACAGTAGGTGCTTCACACAGATATCACAAGTTGTTTATTATGACTGTAGATTTCTCTTCAAGAGTTAAGCAGTACTGAGTGGGGCTGGCAATGTGTTTATATACCTTTACCAAAGCCTAGTTGTCTGCTGAGTAAAACTGCAAGTAGAAATATTTATGAAACAGTTGCCCAAGTAAAACATAGACAATATTTCTGAACACAAAAGCTAGTACCCCTCAGTGAAGAAAATGCTGCTATCTTGATGATGATTCTTATTTTGGATGTGTCAGGAGACTTAATGCAAAGTCAGACTATTATATCCCTAGTGAAGCTGAGAAAACGGTATCACTCAGCAAACAAAGTCAGTCCCTCCCGGTTTAGAAATGAATAGTCTTTTGTCCTGCAGGGAGGCTTAATTTGGCTTGAATTAGCAGAAATATAATTGTAATGGGTATGCAATGATGGAAATCAAGTCTGGCTGTGAAGTACTGCACCACTTCAAATGCGGGTTATCACAGACTAAGGATACAAATGAGGCTTGGATGTAAAAGTACTAAGACTTCAGAATCAGCATACATTTTTCAAGGCAGATCTGCATTGCAGTTTCACCAAGGAAAAGATCAGAAAAATGTGTCCTTTTTAATTGGAAAAAGGTTTTCTGACAGTCTGAACACCCCTCAGGCAACTGACAGACATATTTTATAACACCTATTTTATCACATTGATAAAAATTTATGCTTGCAGAAGTTTTATGGTTCATAGCAATGATAATTAATCCCAAAATCTCATGAGTTGTATAGTAGTTTTAGTGTTGTGCTATGTTATTAATAAATAACATGCCATTTCTCCAGGGTGAAGATTCTCATGCAAGAAGTATATTTTCAATATAAGATTCTATTGTTATGCTGGTTGAGTATGTCTCCCAATTCAGTAAACTGTATTATTAATTTTCCATTATTATTAATGAAATAATTTTCTATTCAATTATCTATGCTAATAATTTTCTGTGAGAGTCTGCTTTCTGGACCAATTTTGTAGGTTCTCCAAAACCAACAAAAAATGTTTTTGTCTTACAACAGTATAGTTTATGATAAGATATTAAATGCCTTAATTATCTTTTGGGATCAAAAGATATGTTGCAATTAAATTATTTGGTAATTTTGATAACACCTGCTTAAGATCTTCCTGGTCTTCTAAAAAAAAGCATGAATTTTCTTTGTTCAGCTTTGTGTATACAAAATTAGTGGTGTCCAGTAGTGATGGCTTTTAGGGCTACTTAGGAATTACCTGTTCCTCTATCAAGTCTCTCCAAAAAGCCTTCAAGTGTTGTTGTCCTACCTAGTTTACAATATGTTGGGTGCACTGTGTGATAAGCTGCCCACTGCCATAGCCCACGGTCATACTGGCAGGGCTGTTTGAAAGGGTCAAGAGGTGCCCAGGGACTCCTCAATGTCGATGTGTTGATTCTGGATCAGCACTTGTGTTTGGCATTGACCCATCTGCACACTGGGCTCCCTTCAGAGCAGCAGCATAGGGACCTCAAACTCAGCTTCATCTGTGCACAGCAGCTGAGTTTGAGAAATCTTCATCTGGGTGTCTGTGGACCTCATTCAAAACCAAAACCTTTGGGTTCAGAAGCTCTAGGCAGTTCTGTTGACTGGGTTGCACTTACTTCAGGTTAAGCAGGTGTTGATTTACCCATCAGGGCAGACAGGGATTCCCTTCACACAGAAACCACCAGAATTGGATTAACACAGCATAGCAGCAGGAGAAGTTTGTTCCTTAATTAGAAACATAACTCTCACGTACTTAGCAGGTCTCACCCTGCTAAGCTGGAAGTAACCTATGTGCTGTTATAAACTCTGGTAGGAGCCACTTTGACCTCTGGCTGGGCTAAAGGTGGTGGAAGTATACATCACTGTTCTCCATATGGTCCCCACTGTGGAAACTCTGCCCACTCCTTACTCATGGCAAGTTGAACGTTTCCTCACGAGGCCCCTGATGAGTCAGCCAAACCCCATAAATGGCCCCTACCCACACAAGCATCTTCAGTCAGAAATAGACCTCTGTATTACAGAGCTGTTTTACAGGGTAGCTTTAGGAATAGTTTAAGCAATAAAAACCACCTGTGAAGTGTTAGAGAGTCATTGCTTATACCGAATCAGAGCAGGAAATTACTTTCTTCTTAGGATATGCTCCTCTCCTGGACTTACAGCTAGGCAAAGCTACGGTAGGTGTGTCTGCTCAGTGAGACAAGAAGTCGCTGAAATTACAGGAGAAAAAGAGATTCTTAGTTCTCTTAGAATTCAGAATAATTAAACTACACTGGAAAAATGTTGTGTTCTTGTCATCCAGTACTTGATGAGTATTCATAAAATAAAAAAGAACAGAAAGTAAAGCATCCAAAACACAATTAGATTTTTGCAGAATTCATCAATTCATCAACTGTAACCCACAAAAGGAACTGAAGCCACCTGTTTCCACTTCCTCCCTAAGAAAAGGGATATCCACGTTGTGTGAAACATGGAGCAGTGAGTGCAGCAAGTCCTGCAGATGACTCTTGGCAAGTGCACCAAACATTTTTAGCAGGAAGTGGCACATTCCTCTCCTTTTCACTTTGAATCCAAGCATTTGTGTTCATTATCTTTTGTATAACTTCAGCCTGCTAGATGATAAACCTCACCTACTGCAACCTGGCGTCAGATTATCTGCACTGTAGAATTTTGTTAGGTTTTAGGATTCCTTTCAGGCTTTATATTAATTGGGTTGTGTTTGGTTTGGAATCTAATTATGAAAATGGTCATGGGCTATCACTAAAGAGCTCAAAATAAATTTCATTCCCACTCCAGCTGAGGAGGTAATGACCATGACAAAAACTTTAGTTTCTTGTGGTCTCCTGCTTAGGTACAGACTTAAAACTATTGTTAAATGATGCTTTACCTTGTGAGTGCCCCATCAGTGCATGTTGATCTCATCTGTGTACTGACTGGGTAATCAGAGCCTCTGGTCAGCAGATGATACATTCATTCTGTGTGCTCTCCTCTCTTGCTGACTGATACTGTGGCGTTTTGAAACTTTACTCTCCTCACATCCTTTAATATACTATAAAGAACATTTTTAGGTATTTAATAGGTAGCTGTCATTATTACTGCTGTCCTTAGCAAGATGACTAGTTTTCATAAATGCCAGGTTCTGTTGTTGCACATAGCAGTCTTTGTGTTATATATATTAGGTGTCTCTACTAGGGTGCTCCTAAAACTGCAGCTGATTCTTGCCTTAATATTTGAAACCACTATGTTTCCAAATACCAAGACATCATAACTTAGACCATTTATATTTTGTTATTTTAATTAACCTAATGGAATGGATTAAGTAAAAGAAAAATATAAAACCCCTTTTCATTGCAATTGGGCAGACCATTAACTGGCAAAACTTCAGCAAAGTTGCATCAGTTTATAGCATGAGGCCTTCAGATGCTGGAGAAATTTCCTCTGAGAAGACTTTATGCTACTTACATTATGTATATAATTTTGTTTGCTGTACAATAGCTGCTAATTGATCATTCAAAAATCATGATTAGCAATTTAGAAATCATTAAAAATGTTACACATTTGCACTATTTGATCTTTCCTTTTGACATCCTTTGACAATTATGTTGTCAATCTGAAGCATGCATAGTTACATATGCATTAATGTTACAAAATCTGCTTTTCGTATCTGCTTAAAAGCCACAGCTATCCCTCTTGCTGTGGCACTGTGGCACTGGAGCCTGTTGTACTAGATATTAGATATAGGTGGAGTGAGTTTGTGATTTGATTCCCCAGAGGTGGTTTCCCTTCAGTCCTCCTGGAACATTCAGGTGACTCCACAGTGAACATGGCCAGCACAGCTATGCAGGGTGTGTTTGTCTGGTGTCTCTTTGCAGTTCTGGTCAGGTTTCCTGGGGGGACAAAGCAGTTCAGCAGCAATAGTGAAATGACATATACTTAAACTAGGAGCACGTGGCACCACTAAAACTTCCATCCTTAGCGGTTTGGCAGTGGATCATTTGGGAATTAGAGATGAAAGCAACAGATGTTATGCATTCAAGCACCTGGATAAAGAAATGAAACTACATATATTAAGCAAAATAGTGAAACTTGCATTTGTCTGTGATGTCCCATTCTACTCAGATAAGGTACTGTTTGTTTTTAAATGGAAATATGGCTTGCCATAACATGACAAAACCATAAAGGCCCTTGTGGCCATGTTACATCTGGGTCAGATGTATTTGATGTTCTTACTTTGATCTCCTGTCTAATCAGTGTGTTTTCAGCTTAGATCTGGAATCCACGTCTCTTGTAAACATGAACATTTCCCAGACCTTTTGATCTGCAAAATGACTCATTCTTCCACAACTCTACTCCAGGACAGCAGAGAGAAGTGATTCCTCTTTCTAGGGGTTTCTTTGGCAGGCTCCCCTGAGACATATAAAACTCTCTCCTAATAAACCTAAAGAGCCTAAACAAGGTCTCCACTGGATCTCTAGGAGCTTTTTCTTTGACATTCTTCCCCTGGCTTTCCTCAGGACTTAAAAACTTGGATAAAGTTTGCTATGATGGCCAGATTAATTTACTGCATTACCTGGGACTTGTTGGATAAGGAAACTGGGACTGTAAAGAAAGAAAGGAAATAATGAATATTATAGAGGCTGTTGAATTCTGAAGGAAGCAAAGAAACTGCAAGAAAGTGCAAGACCATGAAAGTGCAAGATAAGGTTGGACAGAGGGAGAACAGAGGCAGCAGAACCAAGGGAGCAGGTGGAGCTTTGAGATGGGCTGGGAAAGGACATGGGGGGGAAGGGACTGAGGTGCCCCGGGCCAGGGTGCTGCAACTGGCTGAGGAATCTGGAGAAGAAATTAGAAATCTGTACTCCTGGGATCAAGACCTGTGCGTAGAGAGGAGTGATGGGAGCTGAGTGAGAGTGGAGCCAAGGCAGGGGTAACTTAACCCCTTACTGACCAGCCTTCCACCAGGGAGAGCAGGACTGGCCCAGGGGGAAAATAGGAGCAAACTTCAGAGGCAGGGATGTGGAAAAGACAAGACTGAGGCCAGCCCAGAGGGACTGGGAGCCCTAGCAAAAATGGGTGAGAAGTGGTGACCACTAAATACATTCTTCACCATGTGACTACTCTCCTGACCTTCACCATGCATCCTCACTTACCACTTTCTGTGGTACAAACTGGTCCTGTTTCTTTCAGAGTTCATGAAAATCTCTCTCTCTCTTCTATAAATTTAAGGGATTAGGTTTTATATTAAAGGCCCCCACATTAGTCTTATTAAAAGTGTGAAGGCTAATTTCAATTACAGGAGATATTTTTTTCTTTGGAAGCTTACAGCCATTTTGGAAAAACATTTTTTCTCACCTGTCTCTATCCCATTCAAACTGCAAGTACTAAATAAGATATGAATCTTACTAAAAATAGGATGACACCATGTAAGGAAAGACAATGCCAATGCACTTACAGGAGTCAGAATTACAATAATCGTTTTTACTTTGCCCACGATTTCTATTTCTGTGTGCTGCTTCTATGGTGCTTCTTTTGTGTGATATATTCAGAATATGGGTAGGAGCTGTGAGCTATTTTTGGTACATGATGCTACACACATGCAAGCAATGGATCACATTTATGAACAGAGGAGGATTCTGCAGAAGATGCCTCATTAGCGGCTATTAAAAGTATATAACTCACAAATGTAAAATGCAGCAGCCTTCCAAGAGAGCAAAACAAAACCTGTTTTGTGTTGTAAGCAAACAGAAACAGAAAGCAGTGCTGTATTTTTCTAATTGATGGGTGCTGTCCACCTTCTAAACTGCTTATTTTGACACAAAGTCACTACAGAGGCACAAATCTACTTTTTTACTTTGGTTTTACAGTTAAATTTCTTTCTGTTTCTTTTCCTCAACAGGAGGAAAACCCAGTGTTTATGTGTTATTTCTTTTATGTGCTTTTACCTGAAAAGCACTTACTGAGCTGTGCCAGAAAGGTGTGACGTGTCATCCTTGAGTGTTTCAGCAGCTGTGTATCTGGGACCTGTGGCATCCAGGGGGTGGTAGAAATCTAGGCTGATTAGTTTCACTGGCATGGCTTTCACATCATGCACAAATACAAATCTGTGCTTAAAATATGCTGCGTGGGCCACGTCAAGGCACCCCCGCTGCCATTTCCCTTACTGAAGGTGTCAGTTGCTCATCAGGTCATTTTTAGCTTTTGGCTGGAAAACTGCTGGGTTTACTGAAAGGCCTGGGGAGTTCCCTGGCTGTTTTCCACTAGAGAAAGCAACATCCTGTTACTGGGGAGCTCTTTGACTTCCCTTTGCAAAGTGAAAGAGGTCTGGGAATGCAGTGTTTATCTGCTCTGAACTCCTTCTGGCTCATGTCTGTCTGTGAACAGCAAGTGCCTGAATAAAAAGGAAAAGCCATCTAGTAGGGTGCTGATTAAAAAACCAACACAGAGTGAACAGCACGAAGAAGTGTGTACCTAGATGTAACTATACGCACGCGTACAAATGTATTAAACACGTGTGATGCCTGTACCTCTTTCTACACAGCACAGAGCCGGGTGTATCTGCGGACCCGTGTGCCGCAGGCTGCGGTGCGGCCCGCGCTGCGCTGTCCGGAGCGGCTGGGAGCTGTGCCGGCCGCGGCGCACCCGCTGGAGGGAGCGCGGCTCCGCGCAGAGCTCCGGGGCTGGTTTGGGCCCGATCTGCGCTGTCCGGAGCGGCTGGGAGCTGTGCCGGCCGCGGGGCACCCGCTGGAGGGAGCGCGGCTCCGCGCAGAGCTCCGGGGCTGGTTTGGGCCCGATCTGCGCTGCCCGGACCGGCTGGGAGCTGTGCCGGCCGCGGGGCACCCGCTGGAGGGAGCGCGGCTCCGCGCAGAGCTCCGGGGCTGGTTTGGGCCCGATCTGCGCTGTCCGGAGCGGCTGGGAGCTGTGCCGGCCGTGGGGCACCCGCTGGAGGGAGCGCGGCTCCGCGCAGAGCTCCGGGTTAGCTTGGGCTGCTTTGTGCTGCTTTGTGCTGCTAACACGCGTTGGTTTAATGCCTCGCTGCCAGGCCCCGCCTGGTAAGCCCGCAGAGGCAGGAGCAGGGTGGGTTTGGAGCTTTCCCTTTCACCCAGTTGGACAGCGGAGGCAGGGACGGGGTCTGTGGGGAGGAGCTGCTGCCCTGCTCCAACTCCCGAGTGCTCAGAGGAGGGCAAGGGTGTCCCAAAACCTCCTCCTGCCCCCTGCACATTTGGTTCTACAGACCTGCAAGTGCTCCAGTGGCGTTCGCAGGGAAACCTGCTAAGAGTATGAAATCTGGTCAGGCAAAAGTTTAACCCATGCACATCCCCATCATTTCCATAATGTCAGGACAAGTATATGCACACTTGGCTTCACAAAGAGCCCATTCAATGATACTTCTTTAAATGGTAAAGAAACTGCTATTTTAGTTTTTATGGAAAGGAGAATGCATTACCTGGATATATTGGGGATATAGCATTCTCTCATGAAGTTATGATATTTATTCAGAAACAGTGGGTAAACTAAGCTTGCATTCTGGGTAGAGCTGAGACACCTGGTTTATGTCTACTGTTGTTCTCCTGTTCCATGAGTTTATTAGAGAGATGTGACAGCTTAAAAGAGTAAACCCATGTGGATGAAATCCTTTGCTTCCCTTGGGGCCAAGAGAAGGGCTCTGAGCTCAGAGATATAGTAGTAACAACACTAACACCTTTTCCATTTCTTTTCAGGGTAAATGCTACCATCTTCCCCTTTTGTGGGATATTTTATTATGGCTGAGTATAGTGCCAAGTCCCTGGCATATGGTCCAAAAATTCCAGAAGTCTTGTCACCAATTCCTCACAGCTTGCTTTACTGTACTTTCTTGGTATATTGTTTCCTATAGCACCCCAAAGCTCTAAAAATGCCTTTTTGGGAATAGTCCAGCTTAAAAAATCAGCGGATTCAGTTAGGAGTGTTTCACTGATTTAAGTTAATTTGAGTAAACCTTCCATCCTGCTTTAAAACTTTTAATCTTTGTCTTATGTCTTCCAAGCATTTGTGAGATGCAGAAGCATGCTGATAGCTTTAAGGTATTTAATTGCCTCAGCATTCTCAAAATCTCAGCTGAGCAGCAAAACCAAGGGCCAGGCTGCAGAAGCACCCTCCCTGCCCTCAGATCACAGTGGAGATTTGTTTGTTTGTAAAAATCCACCTGAAGACTTCTTCATTTGAGCTCTGGCTGAGCTTGACCTATGTGATGGATGAGGTGTCTGACCATGAGGCTTTCAAAGGGTCTGGCATAACTATGGGAACTCACAGTGTGCAGTGGTACTGGGTTGGGGTTCCCAGCTGGGAGCTGGCTGATAGGGAGGAGCCTCTCAGCTGGGGTAAGGGACCAATAACCAGGGACTCCCATTCTCTGTGGTTTGTGCAGTTCTTATCTGAATTATATTCAGAGAACCAAAGGTACTGGAGAAATCTGCAAGATTATTTAGGAGCTTCTCAGAAACCAGATGATATAACAAAATCAGCTGGAAATCCCTTTTCTTAACACAAGGAAAAAAAAAAAAAAAAGAGGCAGGGGATTGCAGGTCAAAAGTGCAGTGTCATAATAGGCAGCAGTGTGTCCAGGAAGGAGAAAATGAGGACAGCCTAGGAACAGCTCTTAAAAAAGCAATAGGAGAGGGAATCCCCTAAGCTCCAATTTATATAAGGAAATTCCAGAAGGTAGGAAGCAAACACTGTGGTTCAGCCACAGTGAGAAATAGCTTTTTTGTAGCTTTCTGTGGTCACCTAAGGTGACTCGACATTTTCAGTACTGATGGGGATTGAGGTGAATCACCTCAGGTAGAAAGGGAATTAAGACTCCACAGTCATGCAGGCCACATCCTGATCTCTTGAATCCAGCTGGAAATATGCTACTTCTTGCACTTCCAGGGAGTCCCAGATATTGTAATTTTCTCTTTCCTGACAGTGCTTCAGAGTCATCATCAGGTGTCATGGTGGCTTTACACTTACAGCAACCACACTACAAAACAACTTCTGAGTAACCAGGTTATGCTAGAAAAGTTCCAACCCCTGTCTTTGAGCTGGTGCTTTATAGCCTGTGCTATGCACATCCTACCCCATCCTACTCATATCCAAGCTAAGAAACATGCAACACTTCCCTTTTTACACTTATTTATCTTTGTGCCTTTTTACTGGGGTGTTTTCTGTGCTGCTTAGTTACATATTTGTGTTGGACTGTAAATAATTGCCATGGTTGATTTCTTGCTTGTTTGTCATAATTGATCTCCTTCATTTAAAAAAGAAATTAAAATGAATATAAGGAAGAACTAAGGTGACTGCAGAGCAGATTGTTTTCCTGTCCTCATTTTCACTTGCTGTTTGACTTTGCCATGAAGAGCCAGTCACCAGTGATTGTATCTGCACACACACACGTACACACACGGATACAATGAGCTCTTTCATAGTCAGGCTTTACAAGTAAATGGAACTGCTTGTGTTCATGCAGTTAGTTTGGATTCGTACATGCATGCTTTTGAATGCTGTCTGTAAGCTGCTTCATGACCTCAGATGTCATACAACATCCCTCTTACAATAGTTAAGTACCAAGCTGCTGAAGCATCTCTGTGTGTATTTCAGAGTCGTTGCAAAAGAGGTTTTTGCTGAAAAATTCCATAGAAGTATGCTCCAGTAAATATTACCTTTAGTTCAGATAAAAGTATGAAAGATTTCATTTTATAGTATTGCAGAAGTCATGTAGTAGTGAAAAATGTAGGAGTCCGAGAACTTGTTTACAGCAGTTTTTTTAGGAGGTTGAAAGTTAAAAAGTATAAAAAATATCCTTGCACATAAATACTCCTGTATATATATTTTATAGTGCAAGAGTCCAAGAAAGATCAAATTGAACACAAAGTTCATTATTTAAATATAAATGTCGATTTACAAGCGATATTGTGGCCAAGTCATACCCCTGTGGAAAGGCAGGGCTTCTCTTGCTTACCGTGTTTCTCCAAATTACTTGCAGTGAGTTACAGGCATGTATAAGCAACACCCAACTTGATAATTTTCAAGGTAGAGTGCAAAACAGAAATTTTATAACTGATAATCACAAAAGGCTGGCCTGGGAGTGAGAAATTACCTAGATACAGGGTTAGCTGAGGACATAATTGCCACGCACACTATCATCCTAGTAAAATGCATGTATGGAATAGAATGATTTCAATTTGCATTTTTGGCGCTGTTAATTTTCTCACTCCCTAAAGCATCGAGGATAGACATTCCATACCAGCCAAATGTCATAAAACTGGCTCCTGCCTTGCACTGGCATGCTGTAAAACATGCATTTTAAACCCTACCAGCAGTCTCCCTTCTGCTCTGTAGGTGCAATGCCAGCTGCCACTGGTCAGCCTGGTCTTGCCCACTCGCAGAGTGGCTGCTGAGTAGGAGGAGGGCCAGCAGCTGGAGTAAGCATGTGCCCAGCCCAGAGCCAAGATAACTTTGCTGTGACTTTATTTAAGTGTGGTGGCTGGTCTGACTAAAGCTATCTGGAGACATGGTCATGCAACTTCTATTCATGTTGGAGGTACATACAGGGTGTGTATATTTAATGCTTGTGAATCTAAGGGCTGTGATCTCATACTTTGCCTGGCCACTTGGGAACAGGAGATCACTGATAGCTAAAGTCATAGCGTAATGAGTGTGAGGTGATAAGAAAATATGGAGGAAACCCATATTCATTACGTGAACAAGTATGACAGAAACAAAGTTCATCTGACACCAGTTGCTCAAAATGTTAGCTGCCAAAATTCAAGTTTATTTAATTCTAGAGTACACTCATATGCATCTGGATTTAGTTATCTAAATGTAGATCATGTGAAATTTTAAATGCTTGTGAGACATACCACCTGCTGTTCCAAGAAACTTCAAATATTTTGCAAATTCAGTGTCATATGCAAGCCCTGTGCTACCTCCAAATGGCTTGGAGTAGCTAAGTTCTCTAAAGTAGCACAAGAACCTACAAGTATTCCTTGAATACTTTAAACAATTTCAACACCAAGACCTTATTGTCTTAATCCAAAGCTAAATCCTACTCCTAAAAATTCAGAGACATCCATTCCAAAAAAAAACAGACTTCAAAGCTTCAGCTCTGCAAGTGTATTTCACTGTGCTTGCACTAATAGCTATCAGTACCACACTGGGTTAATAGTGATGAAGACTTTGGACAGGAGTAACAGGCTTGAAATAAGATGGAGGACAGAGGATCTCATTGTTCTTTGAAAATATGAAGGAGTTAGATTTTTGCTTCCTTGAACTGCTCAGGAAAGAAAGAGCCTCACAACTCTTCAAATTTGTAAAGTAAAAAATATTGCTTTATATATAATGATGAATGGAACAACACAGTATTCTCACACAGAATAAGTAGTCATTAGTTACTGAATCCAATCTGGAAGCTGGAGATGTTACTCTCTAGAATCTGTTTCCGTGCAACATTTCATCCAGCAAGAACGAAAGACCTGCAAGATCTCCTTGAGCCTTAAGTTTCTTTCTGAAATATGGCAATTTGTGATTGATAGCAAAATGAAGGCTGTGATTTTCCCTGGAAAAGGAGCATGGAACTGCCACAATCTCATGGATAATGGCCTCTCCCATGAAGGAGTAAATCCTTGCCCACATGAGAAGTCCTCTCCTGCACAGCTGTGTCAGTAAAGAACACTAGTGCAGATGCAGTTTGTTCTGAAGGGGATTTTTTCTTTTAAGGGGAACTTTACACTTTTGCTTGGGCCAGTGAAGCTCTTGTGTCTCCTCTCCATTGGTGTGGCATTTGACTACATGTAGTAGTAAGGTCTGGATAATTGGGGGTTTCACTGTCTACTTGCTTTTCCAGGTCATTCACGAAAGTGTTAAATGAAACTACTTCCAGCATCTGTACCTGGGGATACTCCAGTATTTCCTCCATCCTATAAGTGACACTTAAGCCCTATATTTTGTTTTCTGTCTTTTAACCAAGCTCTCAAACTCTTAAGTAGTGCTTCCTCCAGAGTAGTGGCATCTTGAAAACCTTTGGTGCGGATCTTTTAATTAGTTTTTTCTGCACTGCTTGTTGTGTTACTATGTGTTTATTCCATCTGACCTTAATTAAGATGGTCAGATTTCCGTGGCAGGTGCTAACACTCGCCAAGCAGTTGTAATACCCTTTTTCATAGTACTGCCAGGTGATCAGCTCCCCCTAAAAGATTTTTAAATGCTGTGCTGTAAAACTTTAATATGGCACTGAAGTGCCCAGACACAGGCGTCAGACACAGGCATAGGCTTGGATTCCATCAGGAAGAACAAAGGAGAGGATCACCTTGGGGTGTCCTGTTCCCCAAGTGTGCACACAAACATGGCTGCTGGAGGTCACCTCATTGCTTTGTGGCGATCATAGAAAATTCCCAGCTTGAGCTAAATATGGTACAAGAAATTTAATTTATTAATAAACATGGTGCTACTTCTCACTGCTGTATCACCATTGAATGCCATAGTGTCTGTTCTGGACATTGTGTGGAACCACACATGAAATATGCTTCATGGTGTCCATTGGGACACTTTTGCTTCTACTGCATCATTTGACCATTGGTAACTCCAATGCTTTGACATGAGAAGAGTCTTATGCCTTTATCCCTCATCCTTTTATTGTCTTGGGTTTTATCAGGATACTGTCAGGTAACTAATGATGGCTTTTGTGCAGCAGCTGATTTCTTAGGATTGGCCCTGTTTGTATACAAAGCTGTCACGCAGCCTTGGTAGAGCAGACCAGTCACCTGGGTGCAGCTAGACCCTAACAAATCTCATTATTGGTTCATTCAACCATAGACACAGATGAAAGAGTATTTCATGCTGTTTTTCACCTTATTTGAGAACACTTCATAGTCTGATATTACCATTTTGATTTAGGCCATATAGTCTATAGTAACTGATATTATTGCTTACATGAAATTAAACCTTTAACTAAAAAAATCTGTTTCTAGCTATGAAGTGTAGGGTATGTATTTTTATTTTGCGTGGTGTGTTTAGTAGGTGGCAGTCTGTCTCTTCCTCTCTAAATGTTCCTGAGTTATTGTCATGGTAGAACTAATCTTCTAATTCTCTGAAAGAAAGAAACAAAATGTAATTTTTACCTTGACAGAACTTTGGGATGGATAAAGCAATTTACTGAAGTGTTTTTTAAAAAAAGTTTCACCTTGGGAGAGAAAATAGAATAGAAAGATTTAGCCTGTTACAAGGTTCAGGGGTGTTAACCCCTATATAATTATGCACCTATGTAGACAAAATAATAAAAACCCCAGTATTTCCTAAGAAATCACCAGTGTGCTATATGGCTTCTAACAATGCATCTGAGGAAGCTGCACAGCCCTGTTATCCAAATAACTGTAAGCTTCACAATATTCAGTGTTTTTTCTCACACCATCCCTGCTAAGGAGAGAATGCCTCTAAGGAGAGAATGCAAGCAGAGAACAAGAAGGACGTTCAAAGCTGTACAAAGACCGCTGCACTGAACTTGAGCATCTGAGCTTGTTTCTGAGTTTGTTCCAGCACACAAGCTGCTGTGGCTCAGCCCTGTGAGCTGTGCTCCTTTGCCCTCCCTGCTGCAGGGGAAGGAAGCATCCAGGAGAGGATGCATCTGTCTGGCACCATCAGCAGTCCCACAGACTGGTGTGTACCTGCTTAGCCCTGCTCACACAGGCACCAGACTCAGCTAATTCTGAGCAAAGCCAGTTGCCCACACAAACCACAGGGGCTGCAGAACTCAGCCAGGTTGCTCAGTGTCCCTGAGTGCCTCCAGGTGAGGTGCTATGCTTTGCACAACCACCCTTCCTGCACTTGCAGGCATCCACAAAGCTCTGTAGCTTGTGCCTCGAGGCTGGCTGTGATAGCTAGTGGAGCTTTCTGGCATCTGTCTTAAATCTAAGCAAATTTTGCAGCAAATTAGACCTGTCTATCACACGGTATTGAGTTCAGCACAGAACAAAACCAGTATTTTCCAAATCACAGCTAAATAAAATAGATAGTACTGCAAGACTATAGATGTTAATCAGAAAGGGAGAGATCTGGTTTAATATTCCTCTTATCCTGATGAGATTCAGATTGTCCTTACCAGGATATTGCACTCCTTGGCAGCCTACGCACAAGACTGTGGTGATGGTCATTTACTCTACAGACAGAATGTAAAACAGAGAGAAAAGTGTCTAAATCTGCAGACTATTATTTATAGATACATCCTCGGCAAGGAGAAAGCCTTGTTTCTCCTTCCTGCTTCCCCACTGGTCTGTGTGCTTGATCCAATGACCTATAATGAGGTAAATTCAAACAACATGTCAGGGGTTTTATGTTGTTTGAGGCAGTCATGGCAAAGTGTAGAGTGGGGTGATGTTGATCAATAGTCACCATGACTCCTAAATTGTTTCTCTCAGTCACAGATCACTGAGATTGGAGATTGGTGTTAAATTATTGCTAATAGGTCTTTCCCACATGGAAAGAATGGGAGAGTGTTAAGACATGAGAATGGGATAAGATCAATGGGTTAGAACATGAAGGCAGGTGCTGAGAATGCCGGAAGGTGGAGCTGCTGCTGCTGGTGGAGGTGTCACTGGACAAATAGGAAGCTAGAGCCCAGATGGAGCTTTGTCAGTCCAGGTGTTTGCAGAGGCTATGCTTTGCGCCAACATGAGGAACAGTGCAGTGGAGAACCGTTTCTTTAGGTGAAAAATGAGAACAGTGACCTTTGCAGATATCTGAGGAGACACCTAATCTTTTATTTTATCTTTCTGTTTTAGTGTATATAGCATTTTACTTGGGAGCTGCATGGGTCTCAGGCTGGGTCATATAATGGTAGTTCTTCTGCTTGCTCCCCTTTTGTGTTGGGTCATGTGAAAAGGGAAGGATCTGTCCATGATTCTGCTATCCCAGCTCTGGGGCCTTCCAGTGGTTTCTTGACCTTCAAGATCTCACTTCCAAGGCTGTTGCCCCAGCTTTTGTCTGTCTGTGCACCCCACAACCACCTGAAATCGTGCAAGAGGCTTTGTCCCTGTGCCGAGGCAGTGCTGGAGGCAGCAGGGGCAGGTGGGCACTACACCAGGGGTTTCCAGCCTGTAGAGATGGATATGCCATGGGGCTGCATGAAACTGAAAGGAATTCTCATCTCCAGATAGAAGGATTTTCCTTGGACCTGTCCATATTTCAGCATATATAGAATCAAAACAGAATCTCATCTTGGAAAGACTTAAAGAGGTTTCAGCAATCAAGTTAAGTGACGTTTAGAATTAATTATGTCCCTGCCAAACCATACTCGTGGTGCTACTCATGTATTCCATGAGATCTATTAAGAAAATGGAGTCAGTGAAATCAGTCAGTGAATCAAATGGCAAGTGTCCTTCTCTGGTAGAAAAACAATCCAAAAACATCCTGGCAAATATTATAAGTGAATGGTCCTCTCTTGGTTCAGGGAATAGTGCAGGATATGATGGTGTTTCTCTTTATATGGATAATATTGCTTGCTAAATTAGGAGATTTTAATAAAGGATTTTGGCAGTATCTTTAGTTATAGTCAGCTGTCATTTATTATCTATGATCATAGCAACATGACAAGTTTTTCTTGGCTTTCTAGACACTTTCAGAGGACATGAGAAAGATATTTAAGTTGGGTGAGAGATACAGTACCAAATGAGAGTACCAAATGAGAGAGAGGACTATTAAATCTAGGGATTAAGGGCAGGGATGTGTATGATGACTAGAAGCTCCAATATCTGAACTGCCAGTGATTGGTTAAATAAAATTTAAGCCAGTTTTCTCCTGGCTGATGGGCACCAAAACCTTCGTGACCACTGAAGCCTGAATGAGTAACATGATAATGGGTCATCGTGGCAGTTATTCTAACCATTCTAAATTAAAAAAAAAAAAAATGCAAATCTGAAGTGTAATGAAGCATTAGGATTCAACATCAGATATCATTTACTATCAGAGTAGTTGGTTTAGGAAAGTTACATGAGCAGTATTTTTCCTTACCACCACACTTGAAATTAGCTAAAATACCTCAGTTAAAATATGTCAGACCAACTATTTTGAATTGCTGAGTTATAGAATAGACTTGATTGATATTTATTGTCTCAGGTGGCCAGCTGTGACTGTTTCTTTGTACTACATTTCTTAAGTAGTCAATTATAAAAAAAGTTATATTTCACAATTTGCAAATAGTTTAATACAAAAAAGCATGTTTACTACTACGTTTACTTCAGTAATTTTACCTCAGTTTTCAAAGCTTACTAGGAAATTTGATTTCAGTATCTAATTTTATGCTTTCTCTTTAAAAATGCATCTGTAATAAATATTGTGGATCTAAATCAATTTATCATACAGAATCACAATATGGATAAGGTTGGAAGGGACCACAGTGAGTCATCTGGTTCAACCTCCCCACTCAAGCAAGGTCATCCCAGAGCACATGGCACAGGACAGTGTCCAGATGGTTCTTGAATATCTCTGGTAAGGGAGGCCCCAGTAGATTCAATAGTGAGCAGTGAGTAACTGAAGAAATAAGTCAGACATAACAAAGTCAGCATTTAATTCCCGAGTCTTGAGCTTTAACCTGCCACTATTGAGGCAAGACAAAATTTTGCACTGCTGGACTGTCAGGAGAGCCCTAAGCTAGCTCTGAGTGATGGCTTTGTCTGCAGCCCTGCTAGATGCAGATGCTGCCTTGGCCATAGAAGCAGTATAGTGCTGTGAACACTGCTCTGAGCCTGAACTAACTCTGCCTGTGGCCTGCTTTCAGGACTGCACAGCCAGCAGTGCTGGTGCTCTCTTGCCTGTGAGGATCAGCTACACAGCAGCTGTGTGTCGAGTGTTCTGCAGGACTGCCAGCATATCCTGGATGCTCTGCTGGCCTCAGACCTTGCTGCTGCAAGTCTGCACAGCTCCACTTGCCTCTGAGTTGTGGGCCAAAGAATGGACAAGAAAGAGACCTTTGCTGAGCTTTGTTTTGTTGGTTGTTTTTGCCAATGCTCTTTGAAGGTTTTATAGACAATGCACCCTCAGCTTATGGAGAGCAGTGGTGAAGGACACCTCCATGGCTCTCTGCCTGTATGTCCATACTGACCTTCCTATGTAGTGGTCATTCATTAACACACTAGCTATTCTCCCTTGCTTTACAATTTGGTTAGTCAGAGTTTTTAAAAATAGATCCTCTTCCTAACCACAGTGCATCAGAGAAGAGTCACTACCTTCCTTCTTTCAACTTTGAATGAATCACAGAGTTAATCTTGGACACCTAGAAAGCTGTATTTCTTCATATCAGGCAGCTATTTAAAACCTGTGTTCAGCTGTCATTATGTCCTGATGGGGGTTGTATAGCTCTGAAATATTGAAAAAATGCACTATTTGAAAATAAAAGCAAATTATAACACACCAGACTGCAAGCATCTGTACTGTGAAGGCTGGATGCAAAGCTTAGAAAAGAATACAGAGTGGAATTGCATGCTGACAGCTCTCAGGCATTTTTATTCAAATGTTTCATTTAGGATGATTTAAGACCTCCATGAGCAATGCTAACAAAATAAATAAAGAAATGCAGACAGTCTATGAGGATGCTGCTGTCATGGGAGAATGATGAACAAATACCCACATATCACATTCCCTGGTTCCCAGTTTGTCCTCCACCCTCGTGAGACATGCTCTGTGGATGTCTGAAGTGGTATCAAAGAGAGGCACTGACTCCTGATGGTGTACAGACGTGACATCCCTAAACACTTGCAAGTGTGCATATGTTCACACATGCAGATGTGCACATTCCCATGCCTCTGTGATTAATCCTATGGCCTGATTGGTGAGACACTTAATCTGTATGTAAGACATTTCTTCTGGTCTCTCCTCAGATTTGGTAAATCCTTAACACCACTGAAGTAATTAAGAGAGTTCCATGCCTTCACACCTAGGGAAAAATATGGAAGAGGGGGGGGGGGTCTAAATATCAAGCACAGACTTGAACCTGTTATCCTTTAGCTTAAACAAACCCACCATCACAGTGATGGGTTGAAATTGTCCCAGTTTCATATTATGAAACTCATCTCTCCCAATTTTTTCTCTATTGACAATACTAAGCAATTCAACACAACCTGAAAAACCAGTCAAACCTCTCGTCAAAACCAGTCACTGCCATAGGAGTCCATGCAGCACTTGTGTAAAGGGAAGGACACAANGCTAGCTGGGCGAGTCAGAGCAGGGTGGAGGAGGCGGGCCGCGTCAACAAGCAGATCAGGAATCATAAAGGATGGACCTTCCAGGTTTGCATTTCTTGGATGTTCTCTTTCCTACCATTACAATATCCATTAAGTTGGTAATAATGTACACTACATCTTCTGGGCCAAACACAGAAATGATCTTTTAGATTGCAAGCTCTTGCAATGCTCATGTATCCTTCTGAAATAGGATACAGGACAGCAAGTGGTTTATTTGAGCTTTTTAATTCACCCAGTCTAACAGATGAGTTAACTCCAACGGTTTCCTTTCTTAGTTAGGAAAAATCCAAACCTGATCTTTGATGTTCTTTGTTATGATCAAACTAAGGTGTGCCACGTTAGTGTAGATTTTTAGTCTCTGTATTTTGGCCTCTTATGTGTTTCATGTGCTCCAGAACTGAAAAGCAGATGTAAACTTATTGGGTCAGGGATCACATCTTCCGTTTAGAGTGTAGTACAGTGGCACCTATGAGACACACTTTACAAAGTACAACTGTAACAATAGTTGACATTCCAGAAACTTAGCAGGAGTCAACCAGATTTACTTTTCCAGACATTTCCCTCCTCTTCCAGTTTTTACTTTTGAAGTGCTTGAGTTAATCCCTGACCTAAAGCCAAAATAATCCAGGGTTGATAGGAGAAATAATTTCTGGATTTGTGAGAAAGCTGGGTGGTAATTTATGAGAAATCTTTTAGAAATGGCATCACCATACTTCTGCTTTTTGGCACTGTGAATATAGAAGCTGTTTGTTTTCTCTACAGTAATCAGGGATACATGACTTCAATTCCAGTAATTTTCATGTAATCATTTCAGTTAGTATAAGAGAAAAAGACATTTGCCAGTTTCAGTCCCAGGGTAAAAATAGAGTTTTTCAGTTTGTAAATTCGTTTGGATAATCTGGGACTCACTCCCTTTTGTAAAAATTTATCAATCTGTCCCAGTGCCTAAAACAAATACATCCAGTCAAATAAATTTCTCTAAGGATATGGGTGTGTCATGGATTTTAAATACGTAGGTTCAAAACATTTTAGTTAAATTACTGTAATCTCTGTGCACCACGCTCAATCACAGGGCTAATCTAGATTACTTTTATGGGAATTTTGCTTCATCTTTTATTTTTCTACTAAGCCAGTAGAAATCAGTAGTTTTGTTCTCAGGTGACTCAACAAAAATTGGAGAGCATTAATCAGTGGGAGCAAATCCTCATTTGCATGAACATGTGTCCTGAAATGAAGCAAAAATAGCATAAAACTTCACTAGTTGTTGTCATGACATCAGGAGGTTACAGCACACAGCCTTCTCACAGGAATAAGTCTTCCTGGTGGCTTTTCATAGAGAGCTCTCTTCAAGAACCTAAGATGAGGAAAAGAGAAGACAGCATTGACACCTAGCCATGAGCAAGCCCCAAGGTATCTAGGTCCCTGATTCATGCATGGAAACCCAGTATTAGACAGTGATTCCCCAGGTTGATACATGTGCTGTACCTCATGGCTTTACACAAACAGCCTGTTGTGCTGAAGGGGCTTCACAGGTCACTGATTTCAGGACGCCTGATTCCAGTATAAGTTAAAACAGGATTCTTTAATGGCTACCTGTTGAAGAAAAGTTTCCATATGAAATTAGAAAAACCAGCTCTGCTGAGGTATGTTACCTCCGATGTCGTTGTAGGACAGGAGATACAAGACGCGTGCTCACTGCAACTCAAAAGGAGAAAAAAGAACAAAGTTTAATTTCTGACTCCATATATATAACTTTCCAAAGGTGACAGTGGATTGGAGGGTGACAGTGCCACCTCTCCAACGACACTGGACAAACTAACAGTCCACCAACTTTCTCCACCTACATGAAAGAATGAAAAACAATGAGTTGTTTACAGAAAACTGCATGAGAAAGTTGGAAACAGGAATGAAAACATCAGAATGCATTGAACATCTTAAAAAATCAGGCAACACTCCCATTTGACACCTTTCAGATTCTAGCTCCCAAAACATCACCTGTCAGAAGTCAGGCAGCTGAAGGAAGGCAGGCAGCAGAGACAGCACAAATCCAGTCATGGGAAGGCACATACCAGTGGAAGCCTTTGTGCAGTGGCCTTTTATGACCACTTTCTCTTAAAGATGGTTCATATGCCCCATACAAAAAAAATTGCAAGTCTTTGAGGTGTCAAAGACAATGGAAAGACCAAAAACTATTCTTGGTGCAAATTCTCCTACTGACTTCTGCAGTATTCTAGGAGAATAGCCTGACTCCAGGGATAAAAGAGTCTGCTATTTACATTTGAACTTGTATTTGAAATCACTATTGTATACACAGGAAATGCAGAGAATAACAGCAAGATTAGAAATGGAAATAATTTTAGTATTGTATCATATAAAGGGCCTTGGACACTGGTAAGAATTTGATTTTCCCTGCTGTAAACAGGATCACTGATGAGTTTCAGAGTATTTTGACTGAAGTGCCTAAAAGATGAGCTCAGATTTGGATCTAGCTTCTGGTTTTGGAGGTGACAGTGCATCCAGCTCTGTATTCCCACCTCCTCTTCCTTGTTAAAAGGTGGAGCAACAGGATTCAGGCTGTAACAATTACCCCTTTCCCTGGCTACAGGAGCAAGAACCTTTGGGATAAGGAGAGAGTAGAAGACTTCATGTGATAAATAGCTTAGCTCAACTCAGGGCCTTTGACCATTTCTTTCAGAGTCCTAAATTTAGATATTTAAACATTTGAGAAGAGTAAGTTGATAAAATGTAATGACCTCTAATGTGTCAGAGTACAGACTAGGTAATCCTTCTTGTTCAATCTTTTTGATCGAACAAGAGAAGTTACAAACTCCGTATATATTTATTATTAGTATTATTATCATTCCAGTGAATAGTTTAGATTTATTCCTGGCTCTGCTTCTGATTCCCAAAAAGTGCATGTGTTTTTGGCAGGGAAGTGATGTGATAGGATTTGGTTTGTGTACATTTGGAAGGTGGATTTCTTTTGTGCTTATAAAGTACAGGTGGGATGCAGAACTTTCACATATTTCATAAATTTATCAGCCAGAGAGAGAGAGAGAGAAGAAAACAGCCAAAGTAAAATATGGATTTTTCACCCAAAGATTTGCTAGAGCTAACATAATTTTTTAAAATACTAAAATGGGTTTATTTTTGCTTTTCTGATCATAGATTAGAAATTAATACTAACAGTAGCCAAATAGATAATGTCTAAAGTGAATATAAAATAGATCATATCTAAATAAATAATGTCTAAAGTGACACACTCTAGAAGAAGAGACAAGAGATGAATCAGTTTGGACTCACAGAGTATTGATGTGCAAGATTCCTGGGTTTCTTCTGCAAAGCCCAGTGATGATGCCCACTCTGAAGGAATTCCATCACTGGAGCTGTCTCCTATAACCTGCCCAAGCTCTATCCTACAGGCAGCATCACTTTTACCTCCACAGAGGTGGTCTTCTTGGGCTTATTTTAATTATGAAATTTAACCGAAGGAGATTTAAACACTCACTTAAAAGGGATACATTCCTTAGTTGGCCCCAAAATGGAAGAACTGGCATGGTTTCACACAAAATTTTAGTTATATCACATCCTAAATATGGCATATGTTGAGAAGTGGTGAATGAAGTCAAATAAACTACAGGAAAAAAATCTTCCTATAATTAGAGGCAGACTGCAAAAAAATTCCATCACACAAATAAAACATAAATGCTAAGTGAAAAAATATCATCAGGTTTAATGATTTATAATTTATTATTTTATATATATCCTGTAACATCAAAACTACAGGACATGTTTAAAAAGAAAATGAGAAAAATCTTATGGAAATATTAGTGCTTAAATAGCACAGTATGATGGGTTCACAGTGCTTTTTTAGTGCCAGAGATCTCTCTTTGATAGTTTGTCTCTCTGGTATACGTGCCTGTCTGATTTTGTTTTCAAGCTATCCTTGTATTTCAGTTTTACCNGTATATATTTATTATTAGTATTATTATCATTCCAGTGAATAGTTTAGATTTATTCCTGGCTCTGCTTCTGATTCCCAAAAAGTGCATGTGTTTTTGGCAGGGAAGTGATGTGATAGGATTTGGTTTGTGTACATTTGGAAGGTGGATTTCTTTTGTGCTTATAAAGTACAGGTGGGATGCAGAACTTTCACATATTTCATAAATTTATCAGCCAGAGAGAGAGAGAGAGAAGAAAACAGCCAAAGTAAAATATGGATTTTTCACCCAAAGATTTGCTAGAGCTAACATAATTTTTTAAAATACTAAAATGGGTTTATTTTTGCTTTTCTGATCATAGATTAGAAATTAATACTAACAGTAGCCAAATAGATAATGTCTAAAGTGAATATAAAATAGATCATATCTAAATAAATAATGTCTAAAGTGACACACTCTAGAAGAAGAGACAAGAGATGAATCAGTTTGGACTCACAGAGTATTGATGTGCAAGATTCCTGGGTTTCTTCTGCAAAGCCCAGTGATGATGCCCACTCTGAAGGAATTCCATCACTGGAGCTGTCTCCTATAACCTGCCCAAGCTCTATCCTACAGGCAGCATCACTTTTACCTCCACAGAGGTGGTCTTCTTGGGCTTATTTTAATTATGAAATTTAACCGAAGGAGATTTAAACACTCACTTAAAAGGGATACATTCCTTAGTTGGCCCCAAAATGGAAGAACTGGCATGGTTTCACACAAAATTTTAGTTATATCACATCCTAAATATGGCATATGTTGAGAAGTGGTGAATGAAGTCAAATAAACTACAGGAAAAAAATCTTCCTATAATTAGAGGCAGACTGCAAAAAAATTCCATCACACAAATAAAACATAAATGCTAAGTGAAAAAATATCATCAGGTTTAATGATTTATAATTTATTATTTTATATATATCCTGTAACATCAAAACTACAGGACATGTTTAAAAAGAAAATGAGAAAAATCTTGTGGAAATATTAGTGCTTAAATAGCACAGTATGATGGGTTCACAGTGCTTTTTTAGTGCCAGAGATCTCTCTTTGATAGTTTGTCTCTCTGGTATACGTGCCTGTCTGATTTTGTTTTCAAGCTATCCTTGTATTTCAGTTTTACCTTGCAAAAATACAGACTTCTATGGACCTACCAACACATAGAAGTGCTTTAGAAGGGTTGTTTTGCTTTTTGACAAGATTCATATAATATATTTCAAGTAATTTTAATTTTTTTTTAAATTTTCTGTTTGATTTAGTATTTTCATTCTTTTCAACACTTAAATAAACCTTCACTTTCTTTATCCCTATTACCCAAACATTCCCTTGATAAAACTGAATTTTTGCTGTGTACAATCTGCTGGGGGCAAAATCATTGCTCTTATGAAATCAATGGTTATCCCAAATTTAAATTAAAATAGTTATTTCTGAAACTCTTAGGAGACACTCTTGTCTTGCAATGAATTGAAATAATTTAAATTGTGATAGTGGATGCCAGCCTCCATGATTCCTCAGATTCAGTTTAATGTTCTCCTAATATTGATGTTTGCTATTAAACATATAAATTCTATCAATTCTTACAGTGTGAAGTCAAAATAAAGCAGACCAGGTCCATTTATCCTTTCACTGCTGTTTTGAACTTTTGGTTTGCTGTGCTGAAGAAAAAA
>VZTT01064146.1:12980-40111 GCA_013400855.1 Buphagus erythrorhynchus | reverse complement strand
TGTCTACAGTTGCTCACCATGTAATTGTAAATCTTATGTAGATGAGCACAAAATTCTACTGTTCTACTTCTAGAAATGGAATAATCAGGGAAAGAAATGAACAGCCCTACAGATTTCATCTTGAACAAAGGAAGGGCATTAAATAAGTACAAGTTCTTCTAGTGTTGCTCATTGCATTTTTTTGTTAAATCTTGATATAATGGGCATTCATATAAATATGCCTCGGATATTCTGAAATTTTGTCATGTGTATTAGATCGCGAGTTATGCTTTTAAAACCTGTCCCGAGTTTTAATTCTTTTTATTGATCTGGGGGAGCCTATTATCTCCTTCAGGCGGTCTCTACAAAGTTCAGCCTCACAATCAAATTAAGTTCTTTTGTCCTGTTTTGAAAGGCAGAACATTTACATCCTAAAGACAGCTATCCTGAGCTAATCTGCCAGTGAACAGATTTTCTACAGCCATGGTCTCTGGGGGTTGGGAAGAGTGAAAGAGGAGTTATTTATTTGCCAGAGATTTATTCTACCTGAGCCTCTCATATGCACAGTATGAGCCATAGCTTTCCACTGGCTATCAGGCAGAACAGAAGCAGATGTCTGACAGCTTGGTTGCACAACTGATGACACAATATAAGCTAAACTAATCTCTGATCCAGATCCTGGACCAGGGCCATGCTTGACTAGGTCAAAACGTGCTGATCTCTGAGATCAGTGAGACTCTGTGAGACTTGACAAAGCATTTTAGAGAAGAGTGGAGGAACACTCCCCGAAAAAAAAATCCAGGTCGCTCTGTTACTCTGTTCATTTCCTTGACCCATGGTTGATTCAACACCAACATCCAGGCAATCCGAAATAGCTCCAGGTTTTTGTCAATTAATCCTTCAGGGAAATAAAACAAAAAAAACCCCTTAATATATGACAAGAATCCCGGCAGAATCACTCCTCAGGCATGGCCACAGTGGCTTCTACTCAGAGAAAAATGTGTCACTGGCTGCAGAGAGATGAGTTTGCCATGTCTCTGCTCTCTGAGAATTCCCTCAAGGGATTTTGCAAGTAACTGACTGGTCTTCTTGGGACCCTAGAGGACAGAAAAGGAATAACCATGAACGTGTGTGTCTGCAGGATTTTGAGTGGAGAGAGGTGTGCTGCTCTTCGCAGGTTTTACTCAGATACAAGCTGTAACAGGATGTCTATGATACTTAGATACAAGCTCTAACAGGAACTGATGCACAGCCATGAATTCATGCATCAGGCACTATAAATCATATGAGCAAAGACATTATCCTTACATGAAGGTCTGCCAATATTTTAGCTTCAAGATCCAAGAAAATTGCCTTTCAACATATATTACAGGCTGGCTGTTCCCTTAAAGTTCGGTACTTACCTTCTGTAAGAACAAAGAAAGCTACTTCTCATCTCTCAGAAGACATCAAATATTTATTGAAATCTTCATTTATTTAGCCACCCACAGAGAACCACATACAAGAGATCTTAGCTGCTGGCTTGACCTTGACTATTTAATGAGATGTATAATGATTCCATTGCACCAAGCAGAGCCTGGCAGGACAAATGCAAGCAGCCACTGCATTAAGATCTCTCATCTTCTACAAAACCAGCTATGGGGGAAAATGGTAATACTAGATGAAGGAAACAAATCTCAGCATGCAGAATCAACATATGGTGGCACCAAATATCAGATGCCAAAAGAAGAACTAATGCTATTTGCTGGCCTATTTCATGCTGTAGTTTTTTCTGTGTGAGACATAGGAAACATGAATATTTTATGGTGGCAAGTAACAACAAATTTGTTATTGCTCAAAATAAAATGTATTTAAGTAGTGTCTTCTCTCCTATTGTATATTTGCTGCTATTTATATCTGTGCAAAGCAAGTGTATCTTGTTCACAAAACAGACATTTTGAGATTTTTTTTAGAAGTAGTGTTTCTCCAAAGGTTAAATGACAGTGAAGGAATAAATCCCTTTCCAAAAGTCTTTCCAAAAGCATCAGGAAGTATTAGAGGTCCATAAAGCTTGTCATGTCATTTCAATGATATAAAACTGCAAGATGTGCCTTCTGCTCAGAAGACAAGTTTGCACCGTGTCCATACCTCTCCATCTGGAGACACTGTGAGGAAACTAAATGTAATTCTAGTCCCTTGGGCTTCTTTATTGTACCAAGGGACAAAGCTTTCAGAATACAAATATAGAGGATGCTTTGCCTAGTTTCTGTATTTTTAAGTTAGCTTCTTTAGGAGGAATATTTGTCACAATTCTGCACGTCTTCACTCCAAAGTTTTCACCTATCCAGAGATGAGAAGGCTGTCCCAGTTCCCTCTAAGCCTCCTCATTTGCAGAGTCAGAGGTGCTCTGCAATGTCATATATTACACAAGCTATAATGATACTTTTCAGACCTTGAGGGCTTTTAAAACATAGGCATTGTTTTTAGGTACTTAAGTCTGACTGCTCTTTAAATTGGCCCATAAAGATGGCCTGTGTCATGTAGATGTCTTGGAAGAAGTGCATATGAATGAGGGGAGTGGAGGTGGGAAGGTCAACTGCTTTACAGCTCAGGTCAAAGAGACATTTTAGTGAATGGGAAAGGCTGGGTTAAAGAAAGTTCACAGTCTGATAGGGGGAAGGGGACCAGTATCCCTGAGAGAGGCATATATGTTTAGGATAAGCAATTAATAGGGATTTCCACGACAAAAATAAGTTTCAGAAAGAGACCAAATAAACTTTTTTTTTTTTTCCAAAAATCCAGTTTGATAATGAGTTTCATTGAGGACCACCTCTAATATAGAGATAGGTCACTGAGAATTAATGGAGAAGATGAATTCTCATGTGGGCTATCTCCTTTAAGTGCTCTCCCATTGTGTGAACAACCTCAAGGCACACTGTCTAATACAGATGAACTTCCCCACTCTATCTGATCTTACAAAATACTGAAAATCATGTTTTTAATGACCAGAAAGTTCACCTTCAAAGCAGTGCAGTAAACCAATCTGTAGGTCATGCCCATTGGAAGCTGGTGGACTTTCCAACAGGAAGAGCATCAGGTGTAGATTAGGAATGTCCCCACTGGAGGACATTCACTCTCCAACCTCTCAGTGCAGACCAGTCTTTGCTCTTCCCTGCTGAGCCACTGCCCCAGTGCCAGGCATCTGTATCACCTGCACAGCCCCTTCCAAATCTGTACCTCCTGAGCCCACTGTCCTCACCTCTGGAGCATCATGTAGATTATGGACATGGCTACAGACAAGAGTTTATCAAATCCCAGTGTTACTGAGCCATCTGAGGTGAGTTTTTCCCCAGGCCAGCTCCTACCAGTGTACAGCAGCCACTTCAGCTTGGCCATGGGGTAATGGGGATGACTGCAGTCATGGGTCAGCAGTATTCTTGCTCCTTTAGAACACAACTCCTAAGAAGCCTCTTCCGTGTTGGGCTGTCACCTCGTAGAGGCACAGGCAATACAGAGGGTAAAAGTGTGCCTTGTACATTCTTTTGCCTTGCATGGCTCTGTAAGCCAAGCCACAGAGATTTTTATTTGCTTCTTAGTCCTCACAGTTTCATTTAACAACAACTTTTCAACAAGCATTGCTGGAGATATATTATTTCTTCTTCAGTAGAAGCTGAAAAATATTTCCATTGTAAAAGAGACTTTTACAAGGACTTTTAATCTGATTTTTCCCTGATAGTCACTTAGAACTCCAAGTCAATTCTTTCAGCAGAATAATACCACTGTGGCCTTGCTGTCGTGTTGCATTCACTGTGCATATCTCCATGGACATTTTACAAACAAACAAAAAGCTACTCTGCTAATATCTGTCTGTATTCAGTGGAACTTAGAAGAGCACTTAAGAGGCATGATTAGAAACTATTTTCAAACACATTTCTCTGAGTTCTTGTGGAGTTTTTTCCCGTCTTGAGAAAAAAATCTTAGAAGACAGGTGGTGTGAAAGAAGATAAATTTATACTGGAATACTATCACTAACTTCATGAAGCAGTCAATAAGAGGGTTTATAAAGAGTTCTGTTATCATGCAACCATCAGGAACTAATAGTGCAAACCCACTAAAATTAGTTTTCCTAGTTAATGTGTTCTCTGTGCAGTCTTGATAATAATTTCTAGCTCAAAGTTTGTTGACAACATGGGAATAGCCTTCTGGATTGATAGTCCTTCATGAGATATCTGTATAACATTTGCTTGGAAAAGTTTTCCTGTTGAAATTTCTTGATTGTCAGTCATGTGGCAGAAATCCTCTTGGGTTTAAGAGTCTAATGATAATCAATGTCATCAGTTGCATTTTGTGTTACCTATTGTACAAACCAGAAGACTCAAATCAGAGAACAAAGCATGGAATATTTCTAGAGCTAATGTTTAGATTAGGCCACCTAAATCTTAATATATCTTCAGTTTATATGGTCCTGACTTTGAATTATGTATTGTGAAAAGAAAAATTATACAGACTCAGCAACCACTTTTTTAAGCAGTAAAATGGAACAAAGAATACAATATATCATTGGTAAAGCATGGTTAAAAGTCTGGCTTCCCTTCTTGAGGAATTCAGAAAGACAAGCCCAGACTTTCTATTCTCCTTTCACTTTTACAGCACAAAGATATAAAGAAAGCAATCACACTGACAGAATATTTCTAAGATTTGAAATTTGGGGAAGAACGACATGAGGGATTCCTGTCAGTAACACACAAGAGACAGAATTTTTTTCTGATTTTGCAGGTAAAGGAGTCAGAAAGTTGTTCAATGTTCAATCCATGCATTTCTGGGAATAGGAAGCTCTTGGTGCATGCTTTTCACAGTAGAATCTCCCAAAAAACAGAGAAAGGGAAGATTGTAGGCTGGCTTTTCCACAGGAGAACAGAATATCATACGACTTAGTGAGCTCTAAGAACATGTGAGGACATAACAGATAATAATTGCATATTTGAATATTTCCATGAGAACATCTCGTCCCAGCTGATCCAGAATCTTTCCTCTGGGGAATGAAATGTCTGAGCCTGCTACAGAATGAAAGAAAAGGAGCACTAAGGCAAAGCAGTGAGTAAGTAAGCACATTTTGTCAATCTACAACAAACTGAAAAAATGGTTTTATTTTCTGCAGTGAATTTCGTTTGGATAAGAAGTTAAGGAAAAGCAGAAGCCTCTTTAAAAAAATAAAATTGACAAAAGGGAAATGTTTAAGTGCTTCAGTTTATTATTTAAAAAAGTTTCATAAATTTTAAGATTTTTCATAGCTGTTAATTCACTGCATCCTGCTGCTCTTTACTTCCTGAGCTAGTTCTATTGCTGAGTTAAACAGAAAAATATCTTAGAAGTAACACTGCTTTGCATAGTGAGTCACAAGATGGAATAGCTAAAAAGAGCTCCACAATTTATTCTTGATCTTAAATGGGATCTGACTTAGATCCTTTTGATCAAACTGCTGCTGGAAACCTCCTCTTGTGAGCCATCATTGACACTTTTCATCTTCTTGTGTATTTCCCTTGATAATCACTGAACTAGGGAATCAAATGGGACATTCAGAGGGAATCAGGGACATTCAGAGCATTTCAAGGTGACTTTCGCTTAGTGAATGAACTGATTCTACATAACAGCAAAAATATCATGATTTTAGATCGAGTTGGCAGCTCAAAGCGCAGTGTCTTCAGTTATAGGGGTATAGAAAGCAACATCTCAAGAAGAGAAAAGAGTGATTCAGTAAGACATCCTTGGAAGCAACAGAATTAATATCATTCCATCTCTCTAGATTAGGGAACCATAGAATATTTTGGGCTGGAAGAGACCTTAAAACTATCCAGTTCCAACCCTCCTGTCATAGGCACAGGCACCTTCCTCTAGACCAGGCTTCTCAGGACCCCATCCAACCTGGCGTTGAACACTTCCAGGGAGGGGGCTCCCACACCCTCTCTAGGCACCCTGTTGCAGTGCCTCACCACTCCACAGTAAAGAATTTCTTCCTAATATCTAATCTAAACCTACCCTCTTTCAGTTTGAAGTCATCCACCCCTTTCCTATCACCACATACCCTTTAGGTACAGGAAGGCTGATAATCTCAGATAGTCACAGAAGAGTGATTAGAGATGAGCTTGCATTGATTATCCGTTAGGACTTTTAAAGGGAAAAAGGCCCTCAAAATTGCCTGCCTAACAGCATAATTAAAATAATTCTGGGTTGTAAGATTAATGAAGAAGAGCTTTTTTGTTATAAATGTTGCAAAAACACACAATACACTTTTTAGAGTAGCTCTGAATACACAGCAAAATATCAAGATGCATTAAAAACGTCATCCTTTCAGGCTATGTGTTTCCTTATGTCACTAATTCTTAATCTATTTTGAATCTACCCACTCACTGTCAGAATGTAATACTTCTTCAGTCAGCTTCTCATTTATAAGATGATGTCCTGAGAGCTGACATCAATGGAAAATGCAAGCATCCACTTCTTTGCCAGATTTAGCTGCACACTGCTCCACAGCCTCTTAGAAAAGATATTTTCCACTACAGTTACTTCACTTAGTAGATGGCATATTTTAAACTATAAAACTCCTAGAATGTCAGCTTCTAGTCCTGGGATAAATTCTATATCCTTAAGAAAGAAACAATGGAAAGTTAGTGACTCTGCAAACAACTAGTAATAAAAAATGAAGTGTGGATAAACTTTCTTATTTGACATACATGAGAACTGAATAAACTACCCAAATTAGAAGTGAGGAATAAACACTGCTAGAGTGGGTTCAACTTTAATATAACCTTTGACTCCAAGTTTATAAACTCTTCTGTGTTTCCTGCAAAAAGTCCAACAAGTTTCCAAATAAACTCCTTTGCTGACCACACTTTTACCTCATGCTCTTTACCAGACTTCAGAAAGTTTTAAAGATTCTTCATCTATCCCCATTCCCCAAACATCCTGCCTTCCACCTCACAAAGATTATTTTATGTCCATCTACACTTATTTTGTCAGGAAGCAGCATAAATGCACTTTGCAGATGTGGTGTTCCTTATTTTAGCCAGGGCTCCAGCAGGGATGAACGTGCGAACTGGAGCAGAGTCCCAGGAGATGGCTGCTTGCAGTTTGCCAAGCAGGGCTGTGTGCAGCACGGATGATTCACCCTGCCCATGCCGACTGCTTCCCAAACTCGGGAGAGGAGTCAGAAGTGGCGTGGTGGAGGAGCTGTTAAAGATAATATTCTTGTCTTTGATACAATATCTTCATATGGAGCTGAATCACTCACAGTTGTGAAGGGCCAAAATGTTTGCTTCAAGCTCATTTTCTAGAGTCTTTTTTTTAAAAAAAAATATTCTTTTCTTTCAATTTTTTTTTTAGTTTTTACAAGGACCTGTTTCTCTCTTCTCTGAAAAGCTGAGTAAACAGTGAAATTGTCTAGCTATTTGTCTAAATACTCAAAGACTCATGGGCATGATTGCAGACAGTCACCTCCAGTGTGGACTTGTGGTCCATTTGTGGCCACACCATTTTGCAACTGCTGAGAAAAGTCTTCTATATATAACTCTGAAGGCCTCACCTTGAATGGCTAACCATTCAATTGCATATAACATCCACTGAGAGGGCTCACCTGGAACTTCATTGGTCCCTAGCTCTTATTTTACTGGATTTTAAATACCAGCTCCCTTTGAAGATTGCAGGCTCCCTGGATTCATGTTACCTGAAGGGCAGTACAAGTCTGGCCATAATCTCTCATGATAGCTCCATCCATTGAAACAGCAACACCATGAATCACAAGAGTAAAACCTGTATGTGCAAGAAGAGTTTTCTTGGTAACTGGCCCACTGAGCTAACACCTCTGGAAGATGTCCAGAAGAGTTGACTTCTTAGCAACAGTATAAAATAGCAATGATTGTTCTGTCTTTCCCTCCTGAAACACAGCCATTTGTAGTGCAGACTGAAAATGCAAAATCCAGATCTAAGTTTACAAGGAAGTTTTCACTCACTATTGAAAGACACAGTTGTCAGGATATCTCAGCCCTGAGTTGCATATATAACTTCATGCATTGCTTCACATGTAATACATGGGAAAATATAGGCTCTAGACATATGATATCCCCAAATCTAGCAAGCTGGGCAGATAGCACATGTTAGCCAACAGAAACTGGTGAGATTTCGGTCACATCTCTAACCTGTGTGGAGTCCCCTGCTCCAGTACTGGTTTCAAACCACCAGATTTCACCTTGATGTGAGTCCCCTCTGCCAGACCTTCTCACCAAGTATGGCCTAAACATTGGCCCTATTCCAATGGTGGACTTAGCTGGGTATTTATGCAAAAAAGTACAGCTAGTCATTCCTGTGCTGTAGGAGGCTGAATCTATGTTTTCCATGCCCAAATTACTTTGCCAATGGTACTCAGGTGGAAAAGATTAAAAGATTCTTTTTAGTCACTGTTGTGGAAACTATATCCATCCTTGTAGATGTATTAAATATTCACTGTGCCCTAGAAAAAAAGACATGAGTGAACATGTCACTATAGCTCACTGTTTTCTTATGAATCTCATCTGGGAGAAGAGAAAAATCTCACTTTCTGCACTCTCTTCCAATTCAAAATTTAAATATTTGAAAAGAAGTACTCTCTTCCACAAGAAGCCTATGACTTAGCCCCTTAGTGTTCTCATATTGCTTCTCTTTCCTTCCTCTGACCTAATAAATATTTAATTTTTCCCTGGAAAGTGGAAGTTGAGAGAATTCCCCTCCAGTCTACTATCAGGTACTCTCTTAGAAAATGTACTGTGGGCCTTGTTCCCCCTTCTGTGAATGCTTAAACCATTGAAGGTCATTAGGGCATAGATCTGAGGCACTGTTAATACCAGCAGTCTCTATATTTTGTATAGTCCCTTTTCTAATAGATGTAGTCTAAACTGCTTCTGAGTTGAGCAAGAGATAGAAAGAACCTGACCTCCAAAGCCTGAATAAGCTATGCATGATTTGGCTCCTTAGAATGGAATATTGAGGCATTTCCAACATACTTAAAGTTTAGAGATTTTGCTAATGAGAACATAAGTGACTGTGGACTTGGACAACTCTAAAATAAGGCAAAGCAAACTGTTGCATTCTGAATACTTAACTAGCAAAGACTGCTAAAGCCAAAGTCCCATGAATTTCTTTTGTGCTTTTCAGACTGAGGGTCCTAAGTCCTTAGGCTTTCGTATGCTCAGCATTGCAGTGACACTCCAGGGATTGTGTGCAAGGGAGAGCATCCCTGGTGTCACCTCTCCCTGGGGCTGCCACAGATTGTTCTGAGCTCTCAATGCCTGCCCCTCCAGAGTAAGGCACATGCTATGAGGTGGGGCAGATGTGTGGGGCTGTCCCTCCCTGGCTGTGGGAGGCAGCCTGGTAGGAGACCCTGCAGGCACTCCTCTGACCATGGAAAACAGTACCAGGAAGAGCCACTGTAGCCCAGTGACATCCAAAGAAACACTGATGCTTCCAAGTGCCTTTTCCCACACGACTTGAGGAGTTTAACTAGCAATTTCATACTCTGTCATGATTGTATTACAAGGGAAATTCAGAAAATAGTACAGCTTTTTTTTTTGATCCTGCTGCCAAAAGAAGAGATGGGATATCTGTCAGCAGAAAGCTGCTGGTTTTGTCCATAGGAGCACAGCCAGGAGACAGGGAAGAGTCAGAGGTTGCACTGGACATTAGGGCTCTAGTTTGCTTCTTACTTTGGCTTTAATTTGTCAGACCTGTTGCATGCAATTAGAAAGGGACTCTGAAAATCTGTCCCCAGAAATGCAACAGTGAGAAGATTACTCAAATCACAGGAATTTCACTGAATCCCTATACACTCACAGTATTACAAACATGAAGTTTGTACAGCAAGAAAGAAATCTGTGCAATGGGAAGTGCAACAAGAAAAGATCCAGCTGGTGGTAAACTCAATCAGATTCATAGAAGAGCAGAAATAGAGAACTTTGGAAAACCATGTGCTCCAGTCCTTTGGAATGAAGGTGGTCTATGGTCTATACTAAGATCATTCTGAGAGCTTTTTGTCTAACCCATCCTAAAAACCTCTGGTGAAGGATACTTCACAACTTCCATAGGAACACAATTTCAGTGCTTTAAGAGCCAAAAAGAAGTTTTCTCTTCAACCCAGTGAGATAATTTTGGTATAATTTAAGCTAATTTATGTTTGTTCTTATCCCATTGGCCCTGAAGAATTACTTATCATCGTCTTCTTTACAATAACATTTTATAGCAACAGAAGGGAGAAAAATGTTTTTCATCTTACTGGGATCAAGTAGAAGGAATAATTACCTCCCACATCTCTGTCAGCTCCTGTGTGAATGCAACCCAGAGTAAAATTTGCCTACTTGGCTACATTGTGAGATTTTTTTTCACTCATTCTTAGTCTATATGCGTACTACCTTTTTTTTTATTTTTCTTTTTGTGGTATCCTGTAGCTAAAATCTTGCCTTTCTCTGAATAACATCTTGGTAGTGGTTGGATCATTTCATTGATTAGCTTGTAAATGAAAGTGTTAATAATTTAACTTTGTAGTCTAAGGAAAAATATAAACTACTGTAAATATGCAGGGATGTCCATCTCCTTAATCTTTCTTTCTAGAACAGACCTGCTTTTCTCTCTTAAGAATGTAAGTTCCCACAGTGCTGGAAATTACTCAGCATAAAGTGTTATAAAATCAAGGGGTAACTGTTATTATTGCAAAACTTTTATTTAAGGCTGAATGAGTACTCAGATTCTTCCAACTTATTTATTTATAAAGGAAGTTTATTAATTAATACCAGAGGCATCAGTTTCTGTCGTTCTACTTTGAGTAAGCTTTAGAAAATTATTCTAATATATAGTCCCATAGGAGATCATTAGCCATCTTCACAAGTGTAAAATTCTGAAAGAAAAAAACCCCAACATTTTAGGCCTTCACTAACTTAGAGATTTCAGATTTCAGGAAGAACCCATTTCTGCATCCATAATCTGCTGTGGTACAGAATTAGTCACCATTAATGTATATTCAGTGGTTTCAGTTGGAGGGAATCTGTAGCTTCAATACTTCAATTTCAATATTTTATTGAACTTGTTGCATCTTCTTTAGTGTCTCATTTTTCTCACTTACAGGGTACTATTCTAAAAAACACAGCAGAAAAGGAAAAAAAATCAAGAATTAATAAGATAAGATTCTGTTCTTATGCAAAAGTATTTTGGTTTTTGGGTTTGTTTTATTTTTCAGTTACAAAGTTAGAACTATCTCTGTTAATCTAGAAAAGCTAGGTAATCAGGAAGAGGAATGAAAGTGCATAGTCTGAAAATTGCCTGAATTCCCTGTATTTTCTGCCAGAAACAAAGAGAAAGAGCAAGAACAAAATAATTAAAATCTTATGAAAACTCCCCATATCAAGTGTGTTTTCATGCCTCCATAATCATTTACCTCTCAGCTAATAAATAATGGCTCTATAGAAATAGGAGGAGCCCACGGTAACTAAAAGCATAGTACACAGAAATCCTATTGTTATTTTTTCACTTATTGTTAAGACCCAGGCTCCAGGGTTCATGAGGCCCCCTTATTGCTAACTAATGAATGGGATGTATTTTAAAATCAAACCCATTATTCAGTTAAAAGTCAACCATTAAATTTCTCACTGAAAATAGAAGAAATATTTTGCAATCAGTTGTTCTGCAAGATATTTTAACATGGTTTGGTACATTTTCTCTAGCTCATGTGTACTGCAAGTCTAATAATGTACTGTAGGCTTTAAAAATGGGATTTACCTTCTGGCAGAATTTTGTTTTGCACATATACATCACTATGATTTAATAAAAATCTCCTTGATATACCCCTGTGGGATTCCTCACCACAATATAGTCCTGCTGTTACAGAAATGAAACAACAGAATTGAAAATAGAGCTTAGGAAGGCCTGAAAATATGCTGCTGTTGTGTGAAAAATGGTCTGTCTTCTGTGGTGGCCTGATATAACACATGGACCTGAGTGGTATCTCATTCTTTACTTTCACAGACTAAAATTAACCAAGGAAAAAAAAAAAAAAGGCTTGTAATAGACATGATCCAGGATGTGAATGAGCAGATAATTTAAAGAAAAAAATGAAAGGTTTATTAACTGTTCTGTTAAGGAGAATTTGGTTCTTTGCCTGTTGTTCTTCAACTGGCCTGCACTGCTCTTACCACTCCTGCTCCAAAGAAATCTCAGCAGAAGGAGGGAGAAAGAAATATTAAATCTAGTCCACAAACTTGCATTCAGTGGTTGGGCCAGAAACATTTGTCTATACCCAGGTGATCATTTATATCCATGTCTGGATGGCAACACTTATGATACAGGGGCAACAGGGAGGTAGAAATGCAAGCATGGATGGCAGACTGAAACCCAAAATATGAAATGGATCATATTCTGATCTCAGGCTCAAAGCAGGAAGAGTTGAGTGTTCTGGAATGAAGAAGCTCTAGACTACATGACAGCAGCCACATGCAATATCTTATAGATAAAATGATTTATGGAAGCCTATTACGTGTTATATTTATATTGCAATAGTGTTTTACCTTTATGTAACTTCCTGGTTCCTCAACTGCTAGAGGAAAGAGAAAAGATTGCCCATGAGAGTAAAAATGTTATGAATCCTGAGTATCATTAAACAGGACATTCCACACACAGAACACTGAGCTTCAAGAAATTCTAGTAAACTACATTATCTTCAGTGAAACTCCTGGGATTAGTACCTAATGATCTGACCTAGTTCAGCAGTTGATATGCTGCTGATATGCTGAGCAGTTGACTCATGTCTAGCCTCAGTCAGAACACCCTGTAGCCCAAGGAGAAAATACAGTAGAAGTCTCAGTTTGTGCCCATGGGATGTTTTTTCACAGGCTGCATTTCTTTCAGTTCTGATCAACTAATGGGGAAACTTTGAAATACAATAATATTTACTACATTCACTTCTCAGAAAGAAATCTGCCTTTCACTTGTTTTCAATATACTATCTTAGAATTCCATTGCTGCTTTGAAAAACCGAAGGTGCCAAGGGGAAAGTCTGGGGGAAGGTTTAAAGATCAAAGTTTAGAATTGCCTATACAAACCTTACTATTGCTGTTAAGAGCATTATTCTCACAGGACATTTTTCATTTTCACCAGAGTCAAATTTTCCAAAATTTTAGTCAAAAACTTTAACAATCCAGGAAATGCTCTGCCATGCTGCAGCCTAAACAGCATAAACAGATTTAGAAATTAAGATTTAGTTTCTTTTCAAGCTGTCATTCTCAGAAAAAAAAAAAAAGTAGTATATGGTTTTCATATAGTATATGGTTTTCATTTAATACTTGGCCTGAGTATGCTGTATTCCTGTGGCATATTTCAAATCATGACAGAGGCAAACAGCACCAAATGCAGGAAAGGTTGTGTAGGCCTAGTAAAGAGAACATAAGGATAACTCTTATTTGGCTCTGACACTAATGAAACCTCAAGCTTTGCCAGATATTGCTTCATAGAATTCTTGATCTGACACAAACACGTGTTTGGACATGTCTTCAAAATCCAAGATACTGCTTCCACAGAGAAGAAAGTTTTGCAAGATGCATTGAAATAAATTTTTAAAGAGCTGGGAAGAGTGTGAGCTAATCTGCTTAATGTGAGGATATACTATTTGTGAGTCTCAAGTGGTTCACATGTTGGAGTCCTATAAAAGACAGACCAGAGGTGAAGTGATAAATAGAGAGTGGAATAGCTTTCCAGATAATTTTTCATGGCTTTTCACAACACTCATTCTGATTTCATATAATTCCATTTTCCAGAAAAGGATTCAGTTTCCTTATGAAAGTCTTTTCTTTTCCAGAGTGCATAGAAGTAATAAAGTCATCCCTAACTATATATTATTAACTGATATACAGAGGATCATTCAGATAGCTATTTTATGTTTAAAGTTATCCCTAACAATATATTATTAACTGATATACAGAGGATCATTCAGATAGCTATTTTATGTTCCCTTCACATGCAAATTTAGGACAGTCCTGCTGTGGGTAAAACACCCTATGGGGTCCCTTAGACACAATGATTCATGACTCTGTGCATGCTTAGAGCACCAGAGAAAAGACAAGGACTTGGAAGGCCAGTTACATCCATGCTACTTTGCTCTTTAACCTGGGAGTACTTTCAGGGACTGTGTTTACACCATACATTTGAGGAAAGCTGTAGAAGCTAAGTAGACTGCATTGCAGTCTTCAAATTCATTTTTTCTGCTCTCCCAGTACAGAACAGATGCAGTAAATTTTTTTCCCCCTTTCCATTCCCAATGCATAGCAGAAGTTATAATGCCATGATCATATTTACAGTGTGTATACCCTTTTAAGCCCCTAACTACTGCAAAACGGTCCATCAGTAGTGATGGAAAACTTAAAAAATCCTACAGAAGTATACATTTGTAAATCTGAAAATGTTACAAATTTCCAAATATTCTGATTATATCGTGAGCTGTAAAAAAGAAAACAACTCTCCCACGCAGTGATGCTGACTCATGCACTGCAGAATTACTGAAACATGGCATCCCTGGAGGATTATTCAGTTATTCAGGGGAAACTGTAGGATAATTGTCCTCCTTTTTCATGACCATTCATGAAAACACCTACTGAATATTTTGCTGCTGCTGCAGGCAAACTCTCTGAGCTGTGTTCTGACAGGAAGCTACTCCTCCTCTTCTCCTTTAACGTTTTGATCTTCAGAAATGTAAATGGTCTGAGAAACCTAGTGAGCTTTCTATCTGTCCAAAATCTAAAGAAAGACCATGTCTATTGCTTTTGGCTGCTTCAGACAGAAGGCTGTAAAATAGGTACCACAGATTGCTTTTAATTTACTCTAGACACATGCTGACTGTTGAGTTTCCAAAGTGCAAGTTTGAGCAATAGGAAGACAACAGTGAGAACAGAACCTTACCTCTTACAGATGCATGTCAGATATTAAACAGATATAATTAGGCTATTAATTAACATGGAATGAGTTTGCAATAAGTGTTTGTTTTTATTAAGGGTTTGCTTAGTCGACATGAAGAATTCAGACTTTCATGAATTGCAAAGTGATTTCTGAGGCTAATGATAATTAGAGCGTTGAAAGAGAAGGGTAGCCCATTTCATTTAAGAAAAATAGAAAGGAAAAGGTTGACTCCTGGAAATTGCTCCAAAAGTCAGTCTTGGAAACATGCTATGAAAGCCTCACCACCCTCACAGAATTAGATCTGAACCTCCCCCCAAACTAGTTTTTCTGTTAGCATATGTTAAGGGCCCAACATTCATGCCCATTATTATCTTTACATATGCACATAAATATTTAGCAATTTTGTTGATAATCTGTACAAAATTTTTTTCCTTTCTCTAAATCCTGAAGGATGAGGAACTGTCTCTGTAGCATAAAACTAATATTTAAATGCCCAGGTAAAATAGATTTTCATTGGTGCTTACTAGTATTTAATAAGCACTTTAAAATAGTGCTGTCGATTTTACAGAAAAGAAAATACTGTTTCATATGGCAAAACTATATTTTCTTAGGGCAACTGTTTCCTTAAACACACTAAGCTCAGGCTGATTTCAAAACCCAGGAGCATTAAACCTGAAGGTTAATTCCAACACTGAAGAAATCTCTTTGCTGTTTCTAGCTCCTGTGTTATGTACAAATCCATCTAATTCCCACTCCCTGCCCCCTTGCTCTCAGGTAAGTGCTGTGGACATGGTTTTCCTTTTACCCTTTGTGCTGGAATCCAGCCAGCATATTCCTTCCTGCTGGAGGACCTTGTCTGACATTCAGGCACCTCAGCTGTGAGCCAGCTGCTGCCTCCCCTGCTCCTCACCAGTGCTGACTTGGATGGCTCCTCCAAGAACATTTCAAAAACCGTGCAGATGATCCAGCTGGCCTCAGGCTCTCCTACACTGAGGCACAGGTTTGGTTTTAACTGTGACTGCAGTCAAAGTTGTTATGTGCTTGCAGTTAATAGGTGTATGATTAAGTCACGAGGATCAGGCCTCAATGAACATGCCCCCACTGGCCTGTGATGTTGCACTTACTGGGAACTGAAAATCGTTTTGAAACCACAGTATTATTTCTATTCTACTCAGTTACAAATAAGCCAACTTTCACTACTTTTTGTGATATATCTATAGAAAAGCTATCAACTTCTCTCACGGAATCATTTTTAAATGTCTTATTTTTAAATCTCAGTGTTCTCTTGAAGAGGTATAAGCAGTAGAAATTGTGCCATGAAATTAAGGGTATAAATAAAAAAATATCTTTACCAAAGCCTCATTTCTGCACAAAACTTTTTTTCAGTGGGAAACCATTTTTAGTTTAAGAAAGTAGTCTTCTACATATTGTTTATCAATATCTAGACAGCTTTCTCCTTTTCATTACCAGAATGTTCAAAAAAGTCAGTGTTCTCCAGAGGAGAAAGTGAGGGGCTGCAATTCCAGATGCCATCAGATCCCCTTCAGAAGAAAATTAAATACTTATTCAAGGTTGCAGACTACTATACCAAAGTCAATAGACCTTTGCCATTTATATCAGCTAGAACTATAAAGTATTTGCTGCTCTTAAGGGTTTGCATCTTTCCCTGTTCTTTAGGCTCCATATTATGCCCAGGCCACTTTTCATCAAAAGAATTTACTTTCTTCTATAATCTGTTGTTATAGAAAGCACCTATTACCTATTACTTACCTAAAGTAAGACACCTATTTTTTCTGTTTTTTGTCATATTAAAAACTGTAACATTAAGAACTTCAGTATTATGGAAGAAAATACATTAAGATTCTCTAAGATTGTCCAAAAAGGATGCTGGTCTTCCTTGCTGCTTTTTGCCTGAACATGCACACTGTTATTGCCCTATTCTGTCACTTTTCTCCCATTCCCATTGTTGCTGTCCTTATGGCATGGTAAGTATTTCAGAAGATTACAACTGACCAGACTAGAAGGTCACCCTTAAACTATTATAGCCTGTGAAAATTAGAGAGAAGTTTTGTTGTGCACCAAATTAAAGACTGGTATTTTGATTTAAAAAGAGGGTACATTTGACTTTTCTTCACACCACACTTAAAATTCTTTCACATCTATAATTTTCCTCTGCTGAATAAACCATGTGCTGGATGTCAGCTCAGAGTTCAACTGAATCTAAACTTGACTCTATCTTGAATATTGAGTTTTTTAATCTTTTGTCCTCCTCTAAAACTTGTGCAGCTGTGTTCATGCTGTGATTGAAAGGTAAAATCTTGGCTCCATGAAGTCAATGGGGATTTTGCCACAGGACACAGTGGGGTTAAGGTTTCACCCAATCTATTTCATACATATCCTTTCTATTTTGTTCTATCTTAAATACATTCACAGCAGTTTTTAGATTTAGCTGCCAGATGAAATGTTTTACTTGTCAGATAAAACAAAATAGGTGCATTTTAAGCTGTACAGTATGATGCCTTTTAACTACTTGAAAAACAGCAAAGGACAAAGCAGGGCAAAAATCTGGGTTGGCTTATCTATTAAAATTTAATGCTCAGTATCAAGTTTATTTTCCAGACAAAATTGTGTTATCGCTGTACAAGAAAACAGGATACTTTTAGAACTGTATAAAGTATAGGTATTGATTTTCTGAAGCATTGCATTATGCAGCTCTTGCCTGAAAAACATTCTGGTGTATCATCGTGCAATGGTCTAGCTTTTGTTCAAAGCCTTACTTGTTAATTTTTCTGGTAAAAGCACCAAATTTAATACAAAACCAGCTCAGCTCCTGCATAAGTTACTTTACTCTGACCTGTGTTTAGAAATGAAACAAAATTGTCTTGATTTGAGGGTTAAAGCAAAGCTGCTGTCTCCTTTTGAGACTGAAGAAGGAAAAAAAATATCAGCTTACCCTACCTAAAGCAGAAGGCCTAGCATGCTTTATAACAAGGAAAGCAGGTGCTCAGAAATGTGTTTTTCTCAGGCTGCTCAAAAATGTACAAAACTTGATGGAAATATAAAGAGAATAGTCAGCCTGCACTCAGATTTTTCTTGGGGGGGTGGGGTGTGTGGAAAGATACATTCCAATTATCTCAGCTGGAGAGCTGGATATTAGCTCAGTATCTCTTGGAAACCTTGTTTGAAAAGCAAGAACACATCGCCTGCAGGAGCGGGGGAAGGAGGGACCCGCTGCCCATGCTGTGGCTGGGGACCAATGCAAACCTCTGCTGGTGCAGCGTGGGCTTTGCTGATATCCCCGGAGGGAAGAGGTCCTTGCTGTGGCCTCTGCTGCTGTAACTCACCCCTCTCAGACAAGGCTGGATGGTGCCTGTGCTGACTGCTGATTCCCTTGGCAAAAGGAACTTTACTCACCCACTGTACTTTAAAGCAGAGCCCGTAGAGAGCAGAAATATCTGGTGAGAGAGGAGTAAAGATCCCATTCAAGAAGCAAAAAGCAGAAGGTGAGTGTGCCTTGGACATCACAGAAACACAGAATAACACAGAATCACAAGGTTGGAAGAGACCTTTAAGATCATTGAGTCCAACCCATGCCCTAACATGTCAACTAAACCATGGCACCAAGTGCCCCATCCAGTCTTTTTTTAAACACATCCAGGGATGGTGACTCCACCACCTCCTCAGGCAGACCATTCCAGTACTTTATTATTCTTTCAGTGAAAAACTTTTTCCTAATATCCAATCTATATCTGCCTTGGTGCAGCTTAAGAGTGTGTCCTCTCATTCTGTCAGTTGCTGCCTGGAGAAAGAGATCAATCCCCCCTGACTACAGCCACCTTTCAGGGAGTTGTAGAGAGTGATAAGGTCACCTCTGAGTCTCCTTATTTCCAGGCAACCCCAGCTCCCTCAGCTGTTCCTCACAGGACCTGTATTCCAAGCCCCTCACCAGCCTCGTTGCCTTTCTCTGCATGAATTCAAGTGTCTCAACGTCCTTCCTAATCTGAGGGGCCCAGAACTGGACACAGCACTCAAGGTGTGACCTCACCAGTGCCAAGCACAAGGGAAGAATGACCTCCCTGCTCCTGCTGGCCACACTATTGCTGATACAGGCCAGGATGCCACTCAGCATTGTCATGAGATACGTGCAGCACTGTGAAAAGGGAATGAGTCTTCCTCGGTTGTAAACTAACCTATTTGTGTGACTTTGCTGTTTTTTCTTACCATTAGGCCTTATTTTAGCTAGCAAGCGTTTAGTGTACTTGTTCCCCTGTAAGTAGGACCTTTGTGACCAGTCTTCCCTTGGTTTCACATTTCAGATGGATAATACAGTGGCATTAGCATGTTATCCGATGACAGAAGAGATGTACTAGCACACCTCCCAGACAAAAGTGATTGCTGTACTGGCAGAGACAAGTCAAAAATATTAAAGTTGTAAGAAGACAGAAGGAAAAGAAAATGAAAGAATTTACAGCATCATCTATGCTACCATGCCTCTAGAAAAGCTGTGAAAAATTTACACTATACAAGTAATTTGGGTTTATTTTATTTGCTGTGCATATAGTACTCTTATGGCAGAGATGGTGTGATAGCAACTCATGCATAATGCAGATGAAGTGTAGGTGTCCAGTATATCTCATTGCATTCTTTTACTCAGTTTTTTTTAAACATTAACTTTGTGCTCCATTTAATTTCATTTAATTTTCTACAAATTGAAGATACTTGCATTTTACAGTATGTATAAACACAGGGTGAGGAGATACAAATATATATAACATCTAAACTCCACATGCAATACTTACCTGATTTCTCAGTTTGTGCAGTGTCTGAATTTGACATACCTATAGGTATTAGCTTTGGGTTATCAGGCTTTATTTTTAGCTATATAAAATGGTAGAAAGAGCTTGGAGGCAGAAGAAACAACCACTCAACTCCCATCAGAAAAAATTGTTCTGTAAAACAGCCACTTTTCATACAACCTCAAAAAAAGCTGTCATTTTATTCTTACTTATCCTACAGTCTTCATCCTCTCTGCCAGCACTTTGAATAAATCTCACAACTGCAAGAAGCTGTGGGGTTGAGGTTCATTCCTCATACTGGGTTTTCATATTGGCCAAGGGAGCAGTCAGAAGCAATTGTGGGACTAATGCTCGCCTTTTGCAGCAGTTGTGGCCCTTTTCCTCCAGTCCTCTCTTTCTCTGTCAACGCTATCTATTCTCTACCTCCCCTCAAACATTTCCTATACATATTTATCATTTTTTTTCTTGTGGCTACATACACCAACAGCTGCAAAAATGTAGTTGACATTTTAGTCTCAGAGTGGACAGGTTTGTGGGCATTTCCATTTCCCTCTGAAGAGGTGTGAGGAGGTAGCTGAGAAAATTTTGTTTTCTGCTTTCACATGTTATATGCTTAAGGTCAGTGGTTTTGGCATTTCTGGAGAATAGAACTGTTACAAATAAACTTCACAGAGACAGGGGAGAGGTGTGCTTTATGAAGTCGAGATTGAATTAATGAAGGCCTTTGAAGATTAAGATGAAGGCCCTGAGTATAAAGAAACAGCAACAAAAAAAGCTTCATTTCCTCTGGCTATGTGTTGGAAGGCTCATCCAAGTCACTGGGAGGTGCCTCAAAGTTTTGTAGTGATAACAATCCTGTTTGCATGAGCCCTACATGTTTCTAATGCAAAAAGAATTCTAGCCCTGTTCTAGTAGTTATTGATGCTTTCTAGGAAACCAGGCTAAAAATACTAGGAGATAATATTACATCACTGCAAGATAGAGTCTTCAATCAAAACAAGTTATATCAAAGCTGATTTTCATCAGCCCTGGTGAATATTTGGGGTTAATTCTATATCACTGAGATGTTCTTGCTGACTTAGCTGTGGAGGGGCAAGAGTCACTGAGAGCCCAGGAAGAGAAACATGCACATACCTGTAGAACAGGTTAGTGGTCTCTACTAAGACATTTGTACACTATCTACTTACAGCTGTGCAGATGCAGAGTTAAGTGTGGCATTGAAGTCCTACGTGTGATACGTTCTGTTTGCAAGGAGTCAGGACTTGCTGACTTGACTAATGCAATGCCAGAGTTTTAATGGGTTGGGCTACATTAAAATTAGAGTGCAGTTAATGTGCATAGCTCACTGAACCCTAGGAACACTGAGGACTGAAAAGAGACTCAGGAACCATTCAAATTCAGCTGAAACTAATGTCTCAAGTATTTAATCACTGAGTGATTAACAGTTTCATGGCTATAAAAGAGTAATTTTGTAGGCATCTTTAGCAATCTGACAATAATAGGATTTATTATTACAGCTTTATGAAAACTTCTCTTTGTTTGTTAGTACTATAGCACAACATTTCTCATGATAGTATGATCACAACAGATAACTATTTCCCAGGAAAGTGGTTTCTTTGGTTGTTGTTCCAGTCTGTATTTGTTCCATCCAATAATGTCACTCTATTCAGTAATAATTTGTTTCATTTTTATGGAATCCCTGTGAACAAATTTCATCTTAACTTCATTACTGGAATTTAGTAAGCAATAAAGAAAAGTCTTTTATGTTTCTTTCTTAGTGATACTCTGAACTGGACCATTTGGTGTACTGGTTACAGAAGAAGGAACCAAAAAACAGGATCCAGTCACAATAACATCTTGCCAGCAGCCAGATCTGTGTTTTCTGAAGAACTCACAGCAAGCTGCTTCACTGAAGACTATTCCCTGAGGGCTTCAGCTGATTAGCTTTAGAGAATTCTTAGCTTGAACAAATACTATGTACCCTTGAACTGGTACTACTGAAGGCTCATCCAAACACCTAGGTACCTTCCCCATCCCATGCTGGGACAAGTCTGATAGGCTGCAGCTCCTTCTGGGCTCTTCCTGATCTCAAAAGCTGTCTTGGGGAAAAAGGAAACAGCACCTGCTATGTACTCTAGATAATTAGTTAATGGCACTTACTTTATAACCATCTGGAAATTCACCATCTACTTCAGCGTTGCTGATGATAAATAGCATTTGTTAGTCAGCTGAAGATTTTAATTTTCTTCCTGATTCTGCAGTACTCTAGAATTTCACTAATATACAAGTGTTTAGTATCTTCCTTTCNTTTCCCTCTTTTTTTTTTTTTTTTTTTTTTTTTTTCCAGTGCACAAGCAAGCAATAATCACACATTCTTGGATCCAGATGAAAGGAAACTCTTCCTTTAATTTCCGCCACTGCAGCTGTCCTGTGCTGAAGTCATCAACCATACCTAGTGATGAGTTCTTGCTGTGGGAGCACTATCAGCTTTGTGCAAACCTCGTGGAAGTTTCTGCTAAAGTTGCAAAAATCACAGCTACTGTACCTTAAAGTTTGACACCCTCTCCCTTTCTACTCCAGTTCATCTTCGCTCAGCCTTTTGCAGAAAACTCGAGACTCATAGGGTTTGTGAAACTAGGGGAGAGTTCACCACAGTTGCTGACAGATGTACTTTGAGATAGAGTATATCAAAAGAAAGCATTCCCATTCTTCAGAGTGGTATTCCACTAAGCAGGGAAACAGCCCAGTGACTATGGATAAATCAAAATAGAAACTCATTTTGCACAGACACCAAGGGTCATCTGTTCTTGGACTGAGCTGAAAGAGAGGGATTTTTCCCCACTGAATACTGGCTGAGTGTAGTACTAGTTCCTCTGTTAAACTGGAAACAGACTGTGCTGTCTGATGTGCAAAATGTTGGCAGAAAGCAGGAGAAAAGTTTTCTCAGCAGTGAGTTCAAGGCTGTGCACCTGTACTGGGTGGACTGAGGTGGCTCAGGATCCTGTGTGACACTTCTGTGTGCCTGCAGTTTGGGAGTGAGTTTTGTTTCTTGGCCCTCATGCCATTCCAGCAAAAGATAGTGTTATGATGTCATTCATATTTCAGAGCATTAGCTTGAAAGTAGCATAATCTAAATGTGTATTGGGGCCTGAGTGCTGTATATGCTGTGACTGTTGTTACACTATACTTCATTGCAGGCTGCCTCTAGAAAACCATAATCAGATCACAATTTGATTTTTTTTTTTTTTTTATGTAGACACGAGGTTGTGAATATACAGCAAATGTGCTGTGAGCAAACTTAAGACACACAAGTAAAAGTAAAAAATCCAGTGGTTCAAAATGTAAGTGCAAGAAAATATGTGACAAATCAGACACTTCTTGGAAAACCTTGGTAGAAATGTTTTTCCTGGAGATCCTATTATCTATTCCCAGGAAAAGAGCAGGCAAGATACCAGAGACCAATGGATTCCTAAAAATAATTTTAATTTTTAAGAGCCTTGAATGCCTATCATGCTCCTCAGACCATGTCAAAAGAAAGGCAGCAGGCTTCCTTGTGGATCAGACACACTCCTAGCTGTAAAATGGGGGAGAGTTGCACAGCCTCCTTGAAAACTGTATTTTCACACCCACTCTGGGGTTTTAAATGCATAAAAACAGCAGGGCTAATAATGAAATTAATGAGGCTTGGGATTCATACTGTTTACAATGCAAAAATGCCCAAAGCACAGTCAGTGATGAGAAACTGAAATGAGTTCACTACGCAGCTGAATTGCACATTTTTCATAGGAAGAGTGACGCAATTAAACTCACTCACTGCAGAACATTATTCACAGGCTAGAGGTCTACATGTTCTGCCATCAACAGAAACTCCCACATTTCCACTGGCTTGTGTTATGAGCAGTAAGGTTAATTTTTACTACCAGAAGACTATGATTTGTACTTATGAGACTCTAACATTTAAGAAAAGGCGGTTTTCCAGGAATGTGGAGAAAGGGAATTATTTTGGTGTAAAAGAAGGAGGAATTAAGCTTACATTTTCCAGATATTCTGCAAATCTTAACATCACAAGAATCTACTCTCAGACTGTATTTCTTTGTGTGTATTTCTACAAGTGTACCTCATGAATGAGCAGATATATATGCGAACATCTATACAGGTATATATGCATGTACAAATGTATATAAGCAGTATGTGCACATATATAACTGTGTGTGCTTAAGGTAAGGCTGAGAGTTGTTTCCTGAGCCACAGCAAAGTTGTTAGAAATTGTAAACTAGTGGTTAAAGCATTCACTGCTTGAATCATATTTTGCACAACTACTACTCAGAAAACCACCATTGTTTTGGCTTCTTTTCTTGTTAGGGGACTGGATCAGATTTCTACTTAACATAGCATGACACTTCCATTTTGGGGTTTTTTTTGACAGTGATACAGCATGAGCAATTTAGCTTCTATCTGATGGAAGAGAACTTGCAGGTGTGTAGGGCTTATTTTGAAAGCTTTTTGGGCTAGGCTGGAGTAAGGAAGGGCACTCATCCATATGCTGCCCGAATGTCTTACCATTATAAATAAGATTTGAAAGATACTGAAAGTCTCATGAAGGATTTGTAGGAAGCTGACTGTGTAAGAAGCAAGTGTTTCACCTGATTAGAATCACAGATCTAAGCCAACCTCCTGCTCAAAGCAGAACTAAATCTGAAGTCAGACTGTGCTGCTCAGGGCCATGACCAGTCATGACTTGGAAATTTCCAAGAGTGGAAGTTCCACAGTCTCTCCACAAGCCTATTCCTATTGTTGCTTCACAGCACTCAAGGATTTTTTTTCTTTTTTTTAACCACAATTTCTCTTGCTGCAGCCTGTAGTAGCTATGTCTCATTTCCCTGAGCACCTCTGAAGAGTCTGCTTTTTCTTTCTTTTGGTTAACTTCCCACTAGTCATTAAAGACTGCTAGATCTCCCCTTAGACGTCTCCATATCGAACAAGTCTAGGTCTCCTAATTTCTTCCTTTAGGCATTTATGTCAGGCACTTAATCTTAGTGGATCTGTGGTGTTTGCAGTTTATCCATTTCTCTCTTGTACTGGCAAGCCCAAAACAATTTTGCACTACAGTTGAAACACTGACATTTCTTTAACCACCCAGATGATATAAAGGCAGAATTAATTGCCATGTAAGTCAAATATCAGGTTGAAGGTGTAACAAGTGTTAGCAGTTTCCAGTAGTGAGTCAGCTTAAGTTTCTGAGAATCTAGTTCAGTAAGAAGTCTGAGATCACACAAGAGATCAACATCCAAATAATATAAAAGAGAAAATTTTATAAGAGAAACTCCTCTTTCTCTGTTGGTGGTTTGTGCTAAGCTATTTTTGTTCCTTGCAAGATGATTGTTTCATACCTTGGTGATTTCAAACAAAGTGCTATTTAAAATTGAAATGTCAGCTTGGCTGTAAAAAATTATCCAGAAATCACTAAAAGGAAAAGCTTGTGATGGATTTTTTGTTTTTCCCCAGCCTTGCCTAGAATGTTGATTCTCTTTTTAAATTCTGTATAGCTTGGTGGTATATGCAAAAGGCACACAGGGGTCACATAGATGATTTCAAGAGAGGAACTCAAACTTTATGCAGCAGCTTCTTTAGTATAACTCTCTACACAATAATTAAGATATTAACAATTTCATGTTGTAAACTTCCCTGGTGTTCTTGTCTTTTAGTTGCTGGTGTAATATGCACTATTATGATATGGAAATACAGCAGTGCATTCACCTTTGATCATCACACTGCTTGTTGACTTAAAATACAGTTGCTAAGCAAAGCAAAGATTTACCTTATCAAGTGGTAATCCTTGTCTCAAATACAGCCAGAATGTCGATACAATCTTTAAAAAAATAGCTGTCCCCCATAATTTCAAAAGGCTAAGTTAACCATTAAATAATAGTTTTTTAAAAGTGCTATTGTGACACCTACTCAGTGTTCCATTTTTACCTGATTCTGTCTGACAAAGACAAATGCTGATGCTGATTTTGGTTTGACTGTTATATATGACATTGATGCCACTAAGCCACAAATGCACATAGGCACGTTCTGCAATGTTGCTTTGGAATATTTCGCATTGTGATATCAACAGAAAACTCATCTCTCATTTCTGAAATTGTATTTGTGAGGTTCTGTGCCTGAGGCCAGACTGTCTGGGTAAAAACTAACATAGTTAATGGGTGCAAGAACTCTTCTCCTCATTTACTCAGGAACACAGTTGGAATATCCTTGCTCTCTGGAGAGAATAAGTCAACCAAAGGGAGAAAGATAAGGGATAGGAGTGCCACACATCTTTAAGGTTTGTTTTTTCCTGCTTTGTTCCAGGAGATCATTGTCACAGGAAATGGAGCAGTCTCTGCTCTCAGAAAGATATGGACACACCATTATGGCTGGCTTACTATGGGGACAACTCCTGATACACAGAGGCCAGTGGTGGCTGGACCTTTCTAAGCTCCTCATTTTTGTAGAAGTCTTAAATAGAGGGGCATGTCAGTCAGTAATACTGTCCCCTCTGTGTCACAATAAAAAATGAAGTAAACATGAGAAAGAAATAATCTTTGGTGTGTTTGCAATATATTTTGAAAGGTCCTATAAGGTTATGAGCATTATCTGGAAAGCCAGCTGTGCCCTTCACTCCTCCCTGTTCTCGATAAGTTCCTTACTCAAATGGTGGACAGGTTGAACGTTGTTTACTGACGTTTTGAACTTTATCTGCTGGTTCTTATCTCTTCTGCCACGCAAAATACGTACACGAGAACCTTAAATTCTGCACGTTAGCAGCAAAAAGAGTTAAAAGAAATGTGTCTTTTATTCAGTTGCTCTCAGACCTGAATGCTAATGAGTGATTAAAGCCCAGAATATCAGAGAAGAATATCAGTGTAGAGCACACATCCCTTCCTTCAAGAGAATTAAAGACCTGGTTGGTGCTGCATTTTTCTCAGTGTAGGTGGTGCAGGATGTATCCTGTGTCAATTGTATCCAGTACCAGGCTGCTGCTGTTAACCTGGGTAATGAGTGAGGTTGTATCACAGTAGGCACTTCACACAGACAGGAAATTGTCAGCCTCAGAAAAGTTACACTCAGGGCCAACAAAGCAGGTCAACCAAGGTGAGGGGGTAAACAATACAGAAGGAATAGTAGACCATGAACCTAGCTCTCCTTGCAGGGTCATGTCCCTGTTGGAAACATTCCTTTCAACCTACACTTTGTGACCATATGGTAAATGCAGGCAGGGGCCTGTTATGTCCAGAGGGCGTCTGGAGCTCGCAGTGAAAAACAGCTCACATCCATCAGCTCACCAGGAAGGCTGCCTTGGCCCTTCCCTCTTAGCCATGGCTGTTAACAAGCTCATGTGCTCATTGCTGGCAGAGAACTTCCAGTTACGTTGAGCTC
>VZTT01064144.1:43422-56663 GCA_013400855.1 Buphagus erythrorhynchus | reverse complement strand
GGATGCAGAAATCCCTGGAATTGCTCCAGGACGGGATGGATAGGGCAACCTGAGACAGTGGAAGTGTCCCTGCTCCCATGGGCACGGAATGTGACAGTCCTGAATGTCCCTTCCAACCCAATCCCGGTGTCTCATGGATGATGGAGAGGGATTCATCCCCAGGGAGTCGGGGTTTGAGCTGGGATGCATCCAGCCACTTGTCACTAATTCCTTCCACTGGCCGTGGAGGCAGGAATTCCGGGAAGAGGCTCTGCGGTGGGGCTGGATGAGGAGACCTCTCCTCACCCTTTCCAGCCCGATTTGTCAGGGATGCCTCCCGCACAGAGAGCCAACCTTCGGGAATGTTTGGATAACTCTGCAATTCCCCGCCTTGGCAGCCGCTCCCGACAGCTGGATCCCATTTCTCCGGGCTGGGAAGAGGAGAGCGAGGTCGGAAGATGGATGGATGTGAAAGCTGGGATGAAATGAGTCGTTGGAATCGATCGGGAATCGGCCGGAGCTGAATTAAAGTCACTTAAAGCTGATTTAAGGCAACCTCAGGAATATTCCTGATTTAAGACCCTGCGCTGGATGAGGGATTGGATTCATCAAAGCTGAGCCCTCCCAGCCACAAAAGTCTGGGATTTGTAAAGGCACAGGGAAAGCTCTGGGCACATTTGTCACCACCCACCCCAATCCAGGCCATTCCAATGATCCCGAGGGCCAGAGCAGGATCACTGGAGCATTCCAGCATTCTGGGAGAAAAATATCCCATTTATTGCCTCGTTTTCTCCACTATTCCCAAAGTTTTCACGCTCCCGTGGATTCTCCAACTCCTGCTTAAGCTGCAAATCTCCCAAATGCCACTGGCTGCAGATGGAAAGGGAGGATTTCCCATTGCAATTCCCTTAGGGAAGCCATCTCATTTATTCGGGGGAATCACCAAACCACTGGGATTTTGCCTAGTCAGACTGGAATATTTGGGTGACGTCCAGAGGCAAGGGATACCTCTAGGATCTCCTACACACCCCGGGGAGCTGCCATTCCAAAGGGAAAAGACCCAGGGATGACGTGTTGAGAGAAGGGAGAGGGAAAAATTAACTTTCCCAGGGCGTTTAATTTTTTAGGCGTTTAAATTTTTGGGAGTAAAGTTTGGGTTGTGTTTTGGAACAGATTCCCAGAGAAGTTGTGGATGTCCCATCCCTGGCAGTGTCCAAGGCCAGGTTGGACAAGGCTTGGAGCAACCTGGGATAGTGGGAGGTGTCAGGCTTGGAATGGGATGGGATTTAAAGTCCCTTCCAACCCAAACCGGTCTGGAATTCCACGATTCAAAACCTCCAGTTGGCCACTAAATCCCTAAATTCCAGGGGGAATTCCCCCCGTCCTACACCCAGAGCCCTCTCACCCTCCGGGAATCCACTTCCCTGCACTGCTTATTCCCAAAAACCTTCTCCGTGCTTCCAGGCACTGTCTGCCTCGGGATCAGCCCTGGGATGTGTGTCTGGAATATTTCATGGCTCCGGCACAGCTGGAAGCTCCCGGCGTTCCCCAGGATTGTCCTCGGAATTGTGGCATGGGAGGGAGCGGCCATTCGGGGGGAAAGGGATCCCACTGCCTGGTTTTACCCCTCAGATCCATTCTGGGAAGATTCTCCACTGTTTTCTGGGATAACTCATCTCCATGGATGCTTGGATACCAGCATCCTTATGGTGTCAGATACCTGATATTCCCAGCATGGTAATTCCTGGGAATGCCGCCTTCCCACGGTTCCAGTCCATAGGACTGGGCCCTTGGATGATTTCCTGAAATCCTGGGATGTATGCCACCTTATTTTCCCATTTTGCTCTATTTGGACTCCTTGTCCAGCTACCAAACAAATTTTAAAAATATTCCCAGGTCTCATCTTAATCCATAAGGAATCCCATCCCTCATTCCCTCCTCCCTGTGATGCCCAGCATCCCACAACCCATCCTGCAAGGTGAGGGACATCCCAAAGGGAATTCACCCCCTCCCGACCATGGATTTAAACCTCCAGAGCAGCAAATCCCTCTCTGTTTTCCCTGCTTTCCGCTGCCCCGCCAGGAATATCCTGAATCCCACCCAAAGCTGTCAGCAGCATGGACATTCCTGGTGGGATGGGAACGCTGCTCCCATGCCGTGTCCCCAGGCAGCTCCCGAGGGATTCCCTGGATACCTCGGGAAGGTTCATTAAACAGTCTCTGCTTTCCCCTCATCCCTGCGCCTGTCTCCTGGAGAAGGGCAGGGAAAATCTGTTCCCTTCCCAGACCACACAAGCGCAAAAGGGGCTGGAAAACAACTCCCCCTGCCCTCTGCCTCCATCCTAACAGCTCTCCAAGGAAAAAAGGTCAGCAGTTCATGGATGGCAGGAAAGACCTACTGGGGACTCGGCTTATCCCAAACATTCGCTGCCCCGTTCCCGACTCATAACAACCTCCAACAGGTTGAGCTTCTCCCCCCTCGGAGCTGGATGAGTTTTCCATCTGGGATGTATTTTTAGTGCCTGGAACTGTCCTCTCCTCACTCCCAACATGTGTCGGGAGCTGCTCCGCGCTCCCGGATCCCGATAATTATTTTAGCGGCTGTTTGGGAACATCGGGAGACGTTGTCGGTTCAGCCCGAATTGATCCCGCTCAATCAAACGCCTGGAATAAGCTGTGGATAAATCCATGATTTCATCACCTCCAGCCCGCCGACCCCCAGGAACGGGAGTGATCTCACTCCACGTGTTGATGTGTCCCGGGAATAAATGAGCTCCCGAGCCATGCCTCTGGAATAAACTAAAACAATCGGAATGTGCAGGAAGGAAAACACTGCCCGTGGCGAGCTCTGCTCTCCCGAACCCACGGCTCGGCTGCTCCGGCCATAAATTATCCCTAATAAATCTCCTTGGATGTTTAATGCCATCCCTCTCCTGCCAAAAAATGGGGGATTCGGGAACGGCCTGGACGAGGGGCTGAAATTTCCTTGGGAATGTGGAAGCCTTTATTTGTTTTCCTTCCGAGCCTTTTAAATACCCCCGCGTTATCCTTCAAGCAGATGTCCAGGGAAAGGCTCCTGACCCGTTTTAAACCTTTTTATTTTTGTGGGAATAAAGTCCAGTTCGGGGCTGTATTTGCTGGCCTGCAGCACCTGACAAAACTCGGGAATGGGAATGCGGAGCTTTAATGGCTCCGGGGTGTGACTTTTAAGGAAACGAAGATAAATTAAAGCCTAATTGGGGCCGTTAACGGCTTTCCCAGCCCGCACATCTGGAGCCCAGGAGAATCCTCGGAAAAATGTTACAGGCGGCTCCCGTTGCACAGCCCGGCCACCTCCAGACTCATTCCATGCTTTTTTTTGGGGATAAAAATCCGTCTTTCAGTGTCCGAAGCCAGCACAAGGAGGGAGATTTTGATTTGAATCCTCGGCAGATTTGCAGCTTTATAAAAATTATCCCAGATCTACCTAAGAATCCCCAAATCCCCCTTTCCCAAACTTCCAAGTTGCCCCAGCAAGGAAAGGCCGCATGAATACACTCCCTGCTCCTGAGGCTGGGAATCTATGGAAGTAAAATTCCAATAAACACAGGGAAGAGGTTACAAATCTTGTTTGAGCCCTGCTTAGTGTTTCCCACCGTAAAATCCCAATCCCTGGAAAACCAATGGATAAAGGAATAGAATCCAGGAACAGAATCATCCCTCTTTTCAAGCCAGCCATGGATCCAGTCTGGAGTTATCCCGTGGAATTGCTGCAGAATTTTGGGATACTGCTGCCAATCCACCCATAACCCCGGATTCATCCCCTCCAAGTTGGATTCTTGGCACAGGTGGATGAGAACAGCCCAAATCCTTAAGATTGCAAGGAAAAAGCTGAGGCTTGGAGGATGGGAAATGGGAATAAAAATCCAGGAAAGGAATAAAAGCCGGGGGAAATCACCTTTCAAAGCCTATCTGGATGTGGCACTTGGGGATGTGATTCCATGATTCTCCCACCTCGTGCCACGGGAATCTGCCCAGCAAACCCAGGCACATCCCAGCTGCTGGATAATCTGGAAAAGGCTCCAGGCTCCACGCCCTCATCCCACAGAATTCCTGTCTGTCTCCTTTTGGGGTTAAGGATTGTTGGTTTAGCCCTGGCAGCCCCAGGAGTTCCAAAAGCATCGGCTGCATCCAAGGAAAACACGAGGCGAGCCTGGAATTCAGGCAAACACAACACTAAAAATAGCGAATCCTTGACTCTTCTCACTTCTCTTCCCATTTTTTGCCTCGGGGTTTCTCCAAGTTTTTCCCTACAGTGCCACTTCCCAGGGGTTTTACCTTGTTAAAACGGGCTATGTGTGAAAACGTGACCCAAAATCCAGGGATTTGACCCAAAATCCAGGGATTTAAACCAAAACCCACCCAAGGAATTTGCTGAGAAAAACCGGGATTGTAACATTCCCAGGAGCACTCTGGCATGGGATTTGAAGGATCAGTGTTTGCACCGGTCTGGGTAATCCCAATTTCCCTGGAGCAGCATCCCAAGGGTCCCTGCTCCACAGAACCTCACGGATGGACCCAGGAAATGGGGATCAATTCCCACTGGGAATTGAACTTGGGAGCACCTGATCCACCCCTGTCAGCATTCCAGGTTCCTCCACCTGCAGCTCCCCATGGAATGTGAGCCTTTGAAACAGGCACTGGGACACATCCCGCTCTTCCCGAAAAAAAAAAAAAAAAACCAGGATGGAAAGAACGTGGGAATGAGATATTCCTTGGCTCTGCACTCCCACCTTCCCTCTAAACAACGCCTGCTTCCCAGAAAAACACAAATCCGTGTTGGGGATGGATATCCATCACCACGCTCTCAGGAGCCAGGGAAAAGCTCCGGCATCCTTTGGCACCGGCATTCCACAGCTGTGCTTCCCTGCTCCCATCCCACCCCGCGGGATCAGGATTTGAATTCCAGCCCCACGGGAAGAGTGGCAGCAAATTCCAACCAGAATCTGGGAAGCGGAATGCTGGAGGGAAAACTTGGGAGGGATCTTCAAGATCCTCTCACCCTAAGCCACATTCCACCATCCCAGGTTATTCCAAGCCCTGTCCCACCTGGAATTGTGATGACAGCTTTTCCAGGGCCTCCCCACCCTCACAGGGAAGAATTCCTTCCCCACATCTCATTTATTAGAACTAATTAATATTTTTTTTCCAGCTATGGAAAACCTCAGACCTCCCCCATCCTCCTCGACCCATCCGTTGGTGCTCCCAAATTTTTACGGACAGCAGCCAGGCCAAGGGATCTGCCTGGAATTCCAGGAAAACCTCTCCAGCAGGGAAAGATCAAAGGCTCCGTTTCCCCCAGGATATTGGGCTCCGTGTGCTGGGATTTACAAGGAAAAGGATGAACTGCAGCCAGTGGATTAATGCAGCACTCAATTCCAATGAAATCCCGGAGCAGGAGCTGACACATTCGGGATAACACATTCGGGATGGGCTGGAGAAATTCCAGCTGCCGGACAGAACAACCTGGGAAAAAAAACCAGGAATTTTGGATCAAAATAAGTTTAGGATGAGGCATTTTTGAGCTGTTTCTTGGGAATTCTTATCTGCTCCTGGAGATTTTAGGGAATTTTGGGCTCTGTTCCCCATTTCTCCTGTGTTTTCATGTAAGGGGATCCATCTGGAATGGTGTCCCTTGACCTCGGCACGCCCCGAGGCCAAGCACAGCCCATTTTCCACTAGAAATGCAATTTTCAAGGAAAAATCCAATTTATTTCCATCCAGATGTTTTATCCTTGTTGTCCTTTGGGCAATTCCCTTCTTGGTCATAAAAATTCCAGGAAAATCCAACAAAACCACACAGGGTCTGTTCCCAAATCCCAAGATTTGTAGCTGATGCATCCCAAGCCTTTTTTTCTTTTTAAGGCGCTGGAATTATTTTGTCTTTAATTTCCTTTAAAAAATCCCAAAACTTCCCAAAATCTGGGTTTTAATCCAGCCTATCCTGGGGCTCAGGAAGGATCAAAGGATGCATGGATGGTCCATCCCTGGAATGTTCCAGGCCAGGCTGGAGAAACCTGGGATAGAGGAAGGTTCCTGCCCATGGAACGGGATGAGTTTTAAGATCTCTTCCAGCCCAAACCATTCCATGATCCTAAGATTTTTCCCAACTCCTCCATCATTCCTGGGGTAAAATAACAGCCTCCAGGTGGACACAGCATTCCAGAGGGATTCGGGATCACCATTCCCACCCCTCCTGTCCATGGCAGCTCTCTCCTCTATTCCCAATAATGGCATTTCCCAGATTTCCAGGAATCTTCAGGAATCGCCAGTTGGGAATCACTGGGAGGGATGATCCCAAGGAATCCCTAAATCCCTGAATTCCCGCTGACCTCTGGCTTTTCCACAAAAATCCCTAAGCCTCAGAAAATCAATTCTGTGGGATTTGGGCAGTTTTTCCAGCAGGCAGGAGGGAGATCCTGGATTCCAACTTCCATTGGAGGAAGGGTAGGGATTCAACAAGGAAAAAAACCATTGACCTGGAAGCAGGGAAGCAGAGCTTGGATTCGGGAGTGGTTTTTAGCAAGAATGCTCCAAAAAATCCCAAATCCCTGAATCCAGAAGGCATCCACCGCTCCTGCCTCCCAACCTGTCATCCCAAATCCATCTTTTTCCATCTTTTATGGAGTTAAGGAGAGCTTTGACCTTTGGGGGCATTTCTGGAGCAGCTGAACATTCCGTCTTCCCACTGTTTTTTTGTGAAAATCGGGAGAAGGAGGAAAGCCAAAGTCTCGGCAGAGATACAACCCTGGGAATGCTGGGACTTGGGAACTTGGGATTGATTTACACCCTGCCAGGACCCATTCCAGCTCTGGGAGATCCAGGAGGAGCCGTAAATCAGGGAAATGCCCGGCACAGCCACCCTCTGGAGTCTGGCACCTGAGAATTCTGAAGGCAGGAAAAGCCTCAAGCTCCCATTCCCGTTCCAGGAGCTTGGAGCTGCTCCTGGAGCCGATATAAATCAGTTTTCCCTGCCCTGCTCCAGACAAAATTCCAGCTGCTGGGTTGTTTGGATTTGGATTCCCCCTCCTTCTCCTTATTTTTCCAGCCGAGGCGCCCGGAATGAAAAACAAAGCCCAATGTGCCATGACGGAGCTTCCAGGCATTGCTGCCAGGCAAAGGAAAAATCCTGGGAATAACCTCCTTTAGATCCCTGGCCTAGAGGGGCAGCACGATCCCAGATTTTGCTGCAAGGCAGGGAGAAGCCCTTCCCAAATAAACCCGAGATGCATGCATCCCTCATCCTATTTCCTTTAGCATGGCTGAATCTCAAATCCCAAAAAATCCCATGGAACAAAATCCACACCAAGGAGAAAAGGGAAATGGGATAACCTGGATTATCCTCTGATGATTTTAACTCTCTGGATTAAACACACCTGGATGCTAAAACCTGGGAAAAGGGAATTTAATGTTCAGTTTTCCGATGGATATTCCTTTCCCCAGCTGATGGATGTGACAACCATGCCCTGTCCCTTATCCCTGATCATTTCCAGTTAGGAAAAACCAAACTGTTGTGAGCTCAGCTTTTTGGGAAAAGGGGAGATTTACACCTGCACAAATATGGGAATAACACCAAAAAACAGGGGAAAATCCAGCTTTTAATGTTTTTTAAGTGAGATCCAACAACTCCAGAAGGGAATCAAACACCTTTGGAATCCAGGTGGATCCCAAGGGGGGGATTTCAGGATGTAGTGGATGCCTGGAAAAGGGGGAGAATCACATCAAATCCCAGTTTGGAGTTGTTATTCCAGCCCAAAACAAACCCCATTCCCCTCTTTTTTCCAGACTCCAGGATCCTGGAAATCTAGAGGAGATTGGGATAAACCTGTTGTAGCTGAGCAGGAAGGGAAGGAATTCCTTTTCCTCCCAAAAAAAGGAAAAACTTCAGCCCAGGGAAAGGTGGGATAAAACCAGGAATTGTTTGGCATTAACTGCAGCATTCCCCCTTTTCCCATCCCATTTTCCCTCAATTCCAAGGGCAGCAGTGGAATTCCCCATTGCACATCAGGGGCATCCGAACTGGAAATCATTACTTGGGATTTTGGGAACATGGGGTGAGGGGAAGGAAAAGCTGCCTCAGCTTCCTGAAGTGGGGATTTCGGGATGCTTTCTGCATTGTCCCAGTTTTCCACAGTTTCCTCTGGTTTCCATTTAGGAGAGGAGGGAGTGCTCCAGAGGCACTGGGAATGGTGAATCTGGAATGGCAAATCCGGAATGGCAAATCTGGAATGGTGAATCCGGAATGGCAAATCTGGAATGGCAAATCTGGAATGGCGAATCTGGAATGGTGAATCTGGAATGGCAAATCTGGAATGGTGAATCCGGAATGGTGAATCTGGAATGGCGAATCTGGAATGGTGAATCCGGAATGGCAAATCCGGAATGGCAAATCCGGAATGGTGAATCTGGAATGGCGAATCTGGAATGGTGAATCCGGAATGGTGAATCTGGAATGGTGAATCCGGAATGGTGAATCTGGAATGGCAAATCTGGAATAGTGAATCCGGAATGGTGAATCTGGAATGGTGAATCCGGAATGGTGAATCTGGAATGGCAAATCCAGAATGGCAAATCCGGAGTGGCAAATCCAGAATGGCAAATCTGGAATGGTGAATCTGGAATGGCGAATCTGGAATGGCAAATACAGAATGGCAAATCTGAAATAGTGAATCTGGAATGGCAAATCCAGAATTGCAAATCTGGAATGGCAAATCCAGAATGGCAAATCTGGAATGGCAAATCCAGAATGGCAAATCCGGAATGACCACAAAGGGGAGGAGGCACTTGGGAGCTGGGGAATTTCTTTCCTCACATATCCCAAATTCTGGGGTCCTGATCCTTAAATCCCAACACTCCAAGGGGATGGAATGGGGATATTTGGGACAGCCAGAGTCCCAGTACCGGGATTATCCTGTGGCTGGGAGTGGAACTGGGCCCAACATCCGGCTCCAGGATTCTCGGGCTCCTTTGGATGCTCAAGCAGAGACCACTTGGTTATTCCCAGATTTTCCCCCATAAATCCTTGGACACGTCCAGGGATGAGGACTCCAAACCCATTCCAATGTTTTTCCCTATCCCTCAGCTCCAGGGTGAAAACGATGCCCAGGATTTTATTTCACTGCAATCCCAACGCTTGGCTGGGCTTCTCCTTGGCTTTTTTCCTGCCTTTTTTTTTTTCCCCTTCTTTTTTTTTTTTTAATCCAACCAGCTGAAAAACCCGGAGAGAAATAAATAACATTCCAAGGCCATCCATCAGCCAGGAATGAGCGCGGGGCTGCTCCCTGGAACTCCCATTCCTGCTGGTGGCCGAGGGAAATCAGCGCTTCCCATCAATCCCAAAGTCCATTTTTCAGCTTTAATGAAGACGTCGTTTTCATGGAAGCGGAGGGAACATAAACAATCTGAGCCACGGAAAATGAGGAATGAACTGCCTGGAAAACCTGGAGCTCGTTTGGACTTCTCCAGCTGAACAGGGCTGGAGGCTCCTGAGTTTTTTCGGCTGCGGTTGGACATTGAGAAGGTAAAAAAAACAGGGAATTTTTAGAACTAGAGCTCGGAATGAGCTCCAGGAGCATTTTCCATTGGTTTTGTCCCGATGGAGCCGGGAATTAATTGGCTGAGTGGGCAGGGGGCACAGGCACACATGGAATTCCTTGGAAAGGGAGGCACAATCCCAGAATTAGGGAATTGTTTAGGTGGGAAAAGCCCTCTGGGATCAGAGCCCAGCCTGCGCCCAATTCCCACATCCAGACATTCCTTGGACATCTCCAGGCATGGGGATCCATCCTATTCCAATGCTTTACCATCCTTTCCATGAAAAAATTCCTCCTGAATCCAACCTGAGCCTCCCCTGGCACAGCCTGAGGTGTTTTCCTCTCATCCTGCCCCTTTTTCCACAGAAACAGAGAGACTTCATGGATCTGCTCCTGGATGTATGGAAAATACTCCAAGGGGAGCCATTCCCAGCTTTTCCTTTCTTCCAGCTGGGGAGCTGAGAATCAAATGGGATCCAGGCTTGGGAAGCCATTCCCACTGCGCTGCAGTAGCACAACCCTAAAATTCCATCATTCCCAGGGAAAAACTGAGCCCAAATCACCTAAAACATGGGAGCAAAGTTGTCCTGAGATTTCTTGGATAAAGGATTCACCATTCCAAGAATTCCCTGTTAATTTCCTTCACCAAATCCTCAAAGGATTCATGGAAAGGTCACAAAAAAATCCACACCTGTTTTAAGAGAAATTTTGGGGTTTGGAATTTTTGGATTCCCACCAAATTCCTCCATGGAAAACGGGAATGTGGCTGCCCAAACTTTGTCCTATGCCATTCCCACCAGCTTGAAATGTAGCTGGAAAAAACACAAGGAGCAAATATAGGCAGGATACTCAAAATTCCCTAAATTTAGATCAGGATGGGTTTGATGCCACCCAAGCCTGGAATTCCCAGGAAAATCCTGGAGGTGTTGGCACAGGTGGCAGCTCCAGGGGCTGGGAATGATTTGATTCCATGTGGCTCCCACACACTTCCAAGGATTCCCAAAATGCCCAAATTACTGCCAGGCGTGGGAGCCTCGCTTTGGGATCCAGGGCTGGCTGGAAATAAATGGGATTGGGAGCTCCTAATCCTGGGAGCTGCAATCCAGAGAAATCTGAGGGATCTGGAAGCTCCAGAGCAGGAACTCCAAGCCAGGCAGAGCCTTGTTTTCCATCCGGATGCTGCTGATCCTCCTTTTCCTGATCAATTTGTGGATAGAATTCCAGCAGGAGCCTGGATACCCATCAGTGCTTCCCTCCTCCCACTCCTGCCAAGAATTCCAGCTAATTTCATTTGTCTCTCTTCCCAGCCTCACTTCTCCATGCTCCCAGGAGCATTCCTGAGGCAAATATTCCCTCCTGGAAAGCCTAAACTATCCAGGGATTTCACTGCTCCTGCTGGGAAGCTTCCAAGGGAAAAATAATCCCACACTTCCCTCTCCTGATGGGAGAGAACTGACAGCACAAAGACTTTTTTTGGGATAACTTTGCCATCTAAGCCTTTTCCCATCCCTGGAATTCCCATCCCAGGACAAGGCTTGGAGCAGCCTGGGACAGTGGGAGTGTCCCTTACGATCCTTAGGATTCCAGAGCTGGGAATCAGCTCCTGTTGGAACACCGGGCAAGAAACCTGAGGACTGGGAGGAAAAATTCTCGGTTCTCCCTTGGCCTCCGGAGCAGGAGGAAGGTGTGGAAAATTCAGGAGCTGCTTTATGGCTTCACACCTCGTAAACGCGGCTGCCGGGAATTTTATGGGAGCGGTGGGAGTTCTGTTCCCTGGGAAAAGGGAATTCCAGACCCACAGCACTCCGGCGCCTTCCCAACCCACGGTTATTCCAGGGAATCTCTGGAATCAAAGAGAAAATCCAGGATTTTAACGAAGTGGGGAGAACCAGAGGGATCTTAAGGATCATGGAATTCCAAGTATTCCATGGTTCTTCCACACTCCTGGCAGGCAGAGCCACGGGATCAGGAAGTCCCTAAGGATAATCCAGGATGTTCCTGGTGCACCTCAGCCATGTCCAGGCACTTTCCTGGGATCCCTCTCCCCATCATTCCTTCCTTCCATGCCGGGATCCATCGGAATTCTCCCTTCCAGAACTGTTCAGTCCCAGAATTCCCCCTCTGCCTGGCACAGCCGTGCTCCCATCATCCCGGATCATCCCTTCCCTGCCCATCCCACAGGAAAGGCGGATCCCACCTGGATCCATCCAAAAGGATTTTCCCACTACGCCCCCCCTTCTCTCCTTTTGTCTTTCCATGTCCAACAGGATTTTTGGGAAGGACCGGGGTGCTGGTGAGTGGGATGGATTAATCGGGAAAAAAACAGGATTGAGCCCCAAAAAATTCCCAAACATCCAATTTTATTTTATTTCCTGGAAATGAAGCACCAGCACCTTCTTCTCCCTTCCCATCTCCTGGGTTTTTTTTTTTCAGCCACTTCCAACATATTTTTTTCTATTTTTTTCCCCCTCCTGTATTTTTCCAGCACTTTTTCCCCTCGGCTTTTTTAATCCCAGCCTAGAAAATTCGGGATGACCTCACTCGCCCAGGAATGTTGTTGTTACCCTTGGAAAAGCTCCTTGCCTGGAGTTGTATATTTGCCTTGGCTACCCCGGGCTCGGATCTGACTCGGAATTCCAACCCTCCAAACGTTCCCGAGCCGGATCCGTCTCCCAAACATGCCATATATCTCCAGCTTTTCCAAACAGAGATGGATTTCTCCCGGATTTGTTTGATAAATCCCGGCCCACATTCCCAGTTGGAGCTGTCGGAGCTCCTACTGTTTGCTCCGTGTTGGTGGCCAAGCCTTAATCACCCAAGGCTTCCCGGGAGGCCATAAATCCCGGGAATGAGCCAGGCCTTTGTGCGGGATTTGGAAAGGGCTGAATTTCAGGGAAAAGCGGAGCTGGGATTTACGACTCTCCGGGGTTGGAGGCTCCCGGCGTTGGAGGCCGTGTGAAAACAGATGGATGCACGGACACTCCGGCACATCCCGCCTGACATTCCCAGCGCTGCCTCCACATGGGAGCCAGATGCCTGGAGAGGTCTTCATTATCCGGCCTTCCCGCTTTTCCTTCAGGATTCATCCAGAATCCCATTCCAACCCCCTTGGGATACCCGGGAACGAGCTTGGAAAAGCCCCCCCAGCCCGGCCAATCCCACCCTGATCCCTCCTTTATCCAAAGGGGGTTTTCCAGGTGGATTCCTGGGATATCCAAAGGGATGCAGCCAGATTTTTCCCAGAGTTAAAACCCATTCTCACTTTTCCCTGCCAAACAGGATCAAGGTGCCTGGAAGAGGCACTTGGAGCCTCCCAGATTTCCTCGTGCCGGCAGAAAACTGGGAATGTTTTTGATTATTATTTCCAACAATAAAATCTGGAGGATTTGAAGCAACGAATGCCAAGTTTCAGCCCAACCCTTGGAGCAAAGCTCAGCTTCCCAAGGGTGGGAATTCCGTATCAGGAATTGTTTTAGGGAATAACAGGTGCTAGAGGATGTGGGACCCTCTGGAGTGTGGCTTTGCTCCCACGGGAGCAGCATCCCTCCAACCCATCCGGATTTCCTCAATATCCAGGCATGAGGGAAATTGATAAAAATATTAAATAATATTTAATCAAATATTATAAAATACAAGCGAATATTTAAATAGAATTAAATATTATAAAATAGAATTAAACATTTAAATAGAA
>VZTT01064144.1:0-27104 GCA_013400855.1 Buphagus erythrorhynchus | reverse complement strand
AAAAAAAAAAAAAAAAAAGACGGGGAAAAGAGGGGGGAAAAGCCAATTTTCCTTTTGGAGCCCCAGAGCCCGGGCGGCGCGAAGTATTCCTGCCATTCCTTGGAGCGCCGGGATGCCACACACATGGTGTTTGTTCACGGCGAGCAAACAGATTGTAAACTGGCTGATAATTTCGGTGCTGACAATGTCATTTACAGCTGTCAGCCCTTTGTGCGCCGTGTTTGCTTTATTCAAATATGAACCCGCCGCCCCTCCCTCCCCGCGCTTCCTTCTGCATTAAAATCCCATCAATTCCCTGCCAGCCCGCCTTATCTAAAATTCATTGGAGGCCAATCACTTGCATGAATGCTTTGGGGTTGCCATGGAGGCGAGAAGTCTAGTGGCGACTTCTGGGGGGGATTAGGAAGTTTCGCTCGGAAAAGCCTTGGAGTGCTGGAGAGGGGGAAAATGTACCCAAAAAAAAAAATAAAATAAAATAATAAAAAACCAAACCCAAAAAAACCGGCGGAAAAATCAGTGATCTCCGCGCTGATTTCAAGCCGCGAATTCCCGGGAAAAATCTCTCGCCGCTTCCCAGCCCGCTTCCATAATAAATTCAAGGCCGGCTCCCGGTAGATTGATTTGGATCCAGCTGCTTCCCAGGGCGCTTCCCGCAGGTCGGGAAGCATCTCCCATTGTTAATGGAGGTCATGGCACCGCTGTTAAATAATTCACAGCGGCCTCTCCCCGCCCGCCCGGGCCAGCTGCAGATGTTGCCACCTGTATCCCGAACCTTCGGACATTCTGGGAATATCCCCGTGATTTGTTGCTCCAGCCGGGGCGAGGCAGGAAGGATCCAGCGGGATGAATTTGGGGAGATTTGGGTTTAGCGTGGAGCTTCCCTGTGCTGTCGCAGTTGGATTTTTGGGGATGCTTTTCCTGGATAATTTGGGAGCCAGAGCCCCGAATCCCAAATTGCGGCTAAGTCTTGGATTTGTGGATTGGAGCAGAGAGGGAAATGAGGTGTTTATCCAGGGAAATAATGGGGATAAGACCCCTCCAGAGTGACTCACAGGTGACAATTAAAGTCACCTTTTCCCATCCTGTGTCATCCTCCTTTTCCCCACTGTCTCATCCTCCTTTTTTCTCCCCCACACCCAGGGATTAAATCCCTGGAGTCAAACCTCACAGGGAAAAAGCCCCAGACTGGTTCGGTGAGTCTGGATTCTTCCCAAAAATAAAAAAAAACAAAAACCCTTTATTTACCTCGGGGCTCCTGCAATTCCCGAAGTGCTCTTGGAGCACTTGGAGCTCCGCTGCTCCAAGGAGGGGCTGGAGCAGGGCTGAGATTCCCGGGAGCAGAGGTGACCCAATCCCAGAGCAATCCCAGAGCCATCCCAGAGCCATCCTGGCATTCCCACGGTGAATGGATTCGTGGCACCAGGGACCTCGATGGAGGTGGGAATGACGAGGATTGTCCCCTAGGGGCATTCCCTATGATCCCATCCCCTTCTCCCACGGGATGAGATTCCTCCCCTCAACCTGGCCGTGGATCCAGCCAGATTTTTGGGAAGAAATTCCCTCTTCCCATGGCTTCCTCCACAAAGTACATCCCAATATTGAAGGGAGAATGGAAATGCCATATCCAGGAATCCCAGAGCTCCATCTCCTCCTGGAAACCTCCCCGTTATCCCGCTGGTCCTCAAGGACAAACACCCAACCCAAAGCAAGCAAAATTCATCCCGGCATTCCTCCCGAATCCAGGAAGGGATGGAAGGACTTGGGGATGCTTTTATGATTCCTGATCCCATTCCAGGCCATGGATGTGCCCTGGGTAATGCCCAAGGTCCTGGATGGGATTTTTCCTGGATCCAGCACCCAGCCCAGTGCTGCAGTGACTCCAAAGCTCATCCAGCTTTTCCCCACCACATCCAGGGGCAGCTCCTGCTGTCCCAGGTTACTCCAAGCCCTACCCAAGCTCTCCTTGGGATGGGAAATCCACTCCCCTCCCGGGATCAGCCTTCCCGGGAATGACCCTGAAGCTCCTTTTTCCCTGCAATATTCCATATTTAACTGCCATCATTCCCCGTTTTCACCCCTTTTCCTCGGCTCCTCCACCTCGGGAAGCTTTGGGAATGACAGAGGTTGTTCCCTCGCAACCCTGGCGCATTCCAGGATTTGGAAATCCCCGGCCACGGAGCCGCTGCCGGGTTTTGTTCCCTTGCTGCTCGGGCTCATCTTCCTTTCAAGTCGGGCTCTTTTTTTTTTCCAAATTACAAAAGGGGAAAAAAAAAAAAAAAGAAAAAAAAGAAAAGGAAAAAAGTGGGAAGGAGCTTTTGCCTGTCATTTGTCTTGCTGGATATAAAAGCAGGAATAAAAGAGGGAGAGGAGAGGAAAGTTTTCCTTTGTTTCAGGAATGTCTCATTTCAATTTGAAACCAAACTCAACCTGTGTGTGCTGCTTTATAAATTCCAGCTGGGAAAAGGCCTTGGAATTGTGTCAGGGCTGAGGTGTTTTTCAAGCGCGGATTGCTGTGCTTTACCCCAGAACGGTGGAGTCCGGGGAATCCTGGAATCCCGCTGTCCCGGTAAAATTTCATGCTCAAACACCACCTCTTTGGAAAACCGGCTTTTAAAAAATTCTAGGATGGTTTGGGTCGGAATTGAACTCATCTCGGTTTCATTCCCAGGGACCCCAGGTTGCTCCAAGCCCCGTCCAATCCCTGGATTTAAAACTTCCAGGGATGCGGCAGCCGCAGCTTTTCTGGGATAGCTCAAAGCCTCCGCAGCCTGCCGGGGAAGGATCCCTTCCCAACATCCCTGCGGCAGCGGGAAGCCATTCCCGCTTATCCCATCACTCCCTGCCCTTGTCAAAAGTCCCTCTCCAGCCTAATTGCTATCAATGGGATTCGGGATCACCGGGAGATGCCGTGTGGTCCAACAAGCCCCACAACCAAAGCCCAAATCGACTCCCAATGGAGCTCCCTCTTTTTTTTTCCCATTATTATTCCCCTTCCCTTTCACTCTTCCCGCTTTCTTTCCCAAACAAAACCGCCGCCGCCGGCTCAGCCGCATGCCGGACAATGCCCCCCGCACAATCCCACCCCACAATTCCAGGCCTCTCCTGGGATATTTACGACACATCCCACAGTTGTCATGTCAACCCCCCAGGCGAGGGCGGCCCTAAATCAAGCTGTCAAGGGGCCGGGAGAATCCCACTATGGAAAAGGACATCCCTGAGTGACACCCGGGGAGCATCTGGCATTTCGGGATCGCCGCCGCTGCTCCCGCTTTTTTTTTTTTTTGGGTTTGGAAGAGGAGCAGGGCAAGGCAGGAATATCAATGGGATGGTGGGGATGGCTCCCGTTTTTCCTTTTGTTGCAGTGTCAGGTGGTGATTTCCCTCCAGGAATTCTGGGGTTGGCAAGGCTGGATCCAACTGTCTTGGAGGTTTTTTTTCCAGCTCGTAAAATCCTGGGATTCCAGGTTCATCGCAACCTCTTCCCTCTCTCTGCACAGGAGGCAGCTCCTCTCCATCCTCATCCTGCCCTAAGGAATTTTCCTTCCCCACAGAACAATCTCCAGGATCAGAGCGAGATCCTTCATCAGGAATCGAAATGATAGAATGAGGAGCAATGGTTCAAACGTAAAAAAGGGTAAATCAGATGGGATATTGGGAAGAAATCCTTCCCTGCGAGGGTAGGGAGGCCCTGGCACAGTTTTCCCAGAGAAGCTGTGGCTGCCCCATCCCTGGAATTGCTGGACAGGGCTTGGAGCAAGCTGGATTTATGGAAGGTGGGGGGAGATGGATGATGTCCCAAGCCAAACCATTCCACGATGAAGGAAGAGCTTGGAATTGGATCAAACACCTCAGGCCAACCAAAACCTCCTGCATTGCTGCTGTGTGGGAAAAGCTGTGTTTCCCAAGCCTGGAAATCCATTTATTCCTCCAGCAAGCCAAGCCTCAAGGCTGGAAAACCAGGGTGGAATGATTCCTGAGAGACTATAGCCCAAAAACCTTAGGAAAGACTTTAGCCTTGACCACTTTAGACCAAGCTTTAGTCAGTCCTTCCTTAAACGCAGACTTTGCAGGCCAGCTGCTCCCTTAATTCCGTATTTTCATCCCGGCGGGATCACCGGGAGCAGCGAGGTGGCCTCTGGAGGGGCCGGAGCTGTCGCTCCAGCGGGGTTACAGCCCCTCCCGGGAGGAGCAGCCTGGGTGGCAGTGCCACCCTCGGCGAGGTGACAGCGGCGCGGGGGGCACAGACGGGGAGGTGCCAGGCAATTAGCGAGCCCAGCAGCATTCCCGGGAAAGCTTCCCGGCAGGAAATCGCATCCCCAGCCCTCGGAGCCGCCGCTCGCCCGGTGGCCAGATGGCTCCCGAGGCCATTCCAGCCGCGGGTGACAATTTTCCGGGGATGTAAATGACACCGCGGCGGTGGCAGCGCGGTTGTTCCCGGCTAATTGCCGGGCTGTCCATCATTATAATATTCCAAGCGGGCACGGGTTTGCGGCATTCCAGGGACGGACGATTAGGACGAGGCTGAAAATAAAAAAAAAACCACGGGCGCTGCGCGGGGGTGAAAAATCCCGGGATTTTTCGCATCCCAGCGCGGAGTTGGCAAACAAGCTCCAAAGGGCGGGCGGGGAGGGGAGCGCTCCCCTTTGTGTCCCGGCCGAGGGCACGGCAGGATCACAGAGCCCATCCCGGCGCTGTTTGCTTTGGGAACAATCGGGAATGGCGGGACAAGAATGGCACCCCCTGACCATGACTAATTGAATCCCGGCGGGAGCGGGGCCGGGACAAAGCGCCGCTGCCGCCGCTCCAGCCGGGAGCAGCCGACAGTGATTGATGCCGCCGTGATCCCCAACAAGGCTCCTGAAAGGCCGGACCTGCTGGATTTATCCACGGGCTGCTTTTCCCCTTGGACAAGGTGCCCTTGGCTGCAGCCTCCCGCTCCTCCTGGGAGCTCTGTCGCTGCCTCGGGGATCGCAGTTCCTCTGCCAGGATCCCTCTATTCCCACTGGACCATTCCCATCCCTGCCAGACACTCACCATCCCTTCCAGGACCCCTCTATCTCTTCCAGGATCCCTCTATCTCTTCCAGGATCCCTCTATCTCTTCCAGGATCCCTCTATTCCCACTGGACCATTCCCATCCCTGCTGAGACCCCGTTGTCCCTGCCAGACATTCACCATCCCTTCCAGGACCTCACTATTCCCAGCAGGACCCCTCTATCTCTTCCAGGATCCCTCTATCCCTTCCAGGACTCCCCCATTCCCACCAGGAATCCCCTGTNCTTCCAGGACCCCTCTATCTCTTCCAGGATCCCTCTATCCCTTCCAGGACTCCCCTGCCCCTTCTAGGACCTCGCCATTCCCTCCAGGACCCCTCTATCCCTTCCAAGATCTCACTATTCCCACCAGGACCCCTCTATCCCTTCCAGGATCCCTCTATCCCTGCCAGGATCCCTCTATCCCTGCCAGGATCCCTCTATCCCTGCCAGGATCCCTCTATCCCTGCCAGGATCCCTCTATCCCTGCCAGGATCCCTCTATCCCTGCCAGGATCCCTCTATCCCTGCCAGGATCCCTCTATCCCTGCCAGGATCCCTCTATCCCTGCCAGGATCCCTCTATCCCTGCCAGGATCCCTCTATCCCTGCCAGGATCCCTCTATCCCTGCCAGGATCCCTCTATCCCTGCCAGGATCCCTCTATCCCTGCCAGGATCCCTCTATCCCTGCCAGGATCCCTCTATCCCTGCCAGGATCCCTCTATCCCTGCCAGGATCCCTCTATCCCTGCCAGGATCCCTCTATCCCTGCCAGGATCCCTCTATCCCTGCCAGGATCCCTCTATCCCTGCCAGGATCCCTCTATCCCTGCCAGGATCCCTCTATCCCTGCCAGGATCCCTCTATCCCTGCCAGGATCCCTCTATCCCTGCCAGGATCCCTCTATCCCTGCCAGGATCCCTCTATCCCTGCCAGGATCCCTCTATCCCTGCCAGGATCCCTCTATCCCTGCCAGGATCCCTCTATCCCTGCCAGGATCCCTCTATCCCTGCCAGGATCCCTCTATCCCTGCCAGGATCCCTCTATCCCTGCCAGGATCCCTCTATCCCTGCCAGGATCCCTCTATCCCTGCCAGGATCCCTCTATCCCTGCCAGGATCCCTCTATCCCTGCCAGGATCCCTCTATCCCTGCCAGGATCCCTCTATCCCTGCCAGGATCCCTCTATCCCTGCCAGGATCCCTCTATCCCTGCCAGGATCCCTCTATCCCTGCCAGGATCCCTCTATCCCTGCCAGGATCCCTCTATCCCTGCCAGGATCCCTCTATCCCTGCCAGGATCCCTCTATCCCTGCCAGGATCCCTCTATCCCTGCCAGGATCCCTCTATCCCTGCCAGGATCCCTCTATCCCTGCCAGGATCCCTCTATCCCTGCCAGGATCCCTCTATCCCTGCCAGGATCCCTCTATCCCTGCCAGGATCCCTCTATCCCTGCCAGGATCCCTCTATCCCTGCCAGGATCCCTCTATCCCTGCCAGGATCCCTCTATCCCTGCCAGGATCCCTCTATCCCTGCCAGGATCCCTCTATCCCTGCCAGGATCCCTCTATCCCTGCCAGGATCCCTCTATCCCTGCCAGGATCCCTCTATCCCTGCCAGGATCCCTCTATCCCTGCCAGGATCCCTCTATCCCTGCCAGGATCCCTCTATCCCTGCCAGGATCCCTCTATCCCTGCCAGGATCCCTCTATCCCTGCCAGGATCCCTCTATCCCTGCCAGGATCCCTCTATCCCTGCCAGGATCCCTCTATCCCTGCCAGGATCCCTCTATCCCTGCCAGGATCCCTCTATCCCTGCCAGGATCCCTCTATCCCTGCCAGGATCCCTCTATCCCTGCCAGGATCCCTCTATCCCTGCCAGGATCCCTCTATCCCTGCCAGGATCCCTCTATCCCTGCCAGGATCCCTCTATCCCTGCCAGGATCCCTCTATCCCTGCCAGGATCCCTCTATCCCTGCCAGGATCCCTCTATCCCTGCCAGGATCCCTCTATCCCTGCCAGGATCCCTCTATCCCTGCCAGGATCCCTCTATCCCTGCCAGGATCCCTCTATCCCTGCCAGGATCCCTCTATCCCTGCCAGGATCCCTCTATCCCTGCCAGGATCCCTCTATCCCTGCCAGGATCCCTCTATCCCTGCCAGGATCCCTCTATCCCTGCCAGGATCCCTCTATCCCTGCCAGGATCCCTCTATCCCTGCCAGGATCCCTCTATCCCTGCCAGGATCCCTCTATCCCTGCCAGGATCCCTCTATCCCTGCCAGGATCCCTCTATCCCTGCCAGGATCCCTCTATCCCTTTCAGGACGCCACCATTCCCTCCAGGATCCCTCTATCTGTTCCAGGACCCCTCTATCCCTTCCAGAACCCCTCTATCCCTTCCAGGACACCACCATTCCCTCCAGGACCCCTCTATCCCTTCCACGATCTCTCTATATCTTCCNTCCCTCCAGGACCCCTCTATCCCTTCCAGGATCCCTCTATCCCTTCCAGGATCCCTCTATCCCTTCCAGGACACCACCATTCCCTCCAGGACCCCTCTATCCCTTCCAGGACCCCTCTATCCCTCCCAAGATCTCACTATTCCCACCAGGACCCCTCTATCCCTTCCAGGATCCCTCTATCCCTCCCAGGACACCACCATTCCCTCCAGGATCCTTCCATCCCTTCCAGAACCCCACCATTCCCACCAGGATCCCTCCATCCCTTCCAGGACTCCACTATTCCTGCTAGATCCCAAAGGTGCTGCCCTGATTCCCCATGTGATTCCAAATAAGTCTCCATAAGCACTGGCACATGCAGATCTGCAGTTCCTGGATTTATCCATTCATTCCCTTTAAAGTCCTTTAAAGGCTGCTTTGCCTCTTTGGAAAGGTGGGAGCAGTGGGATAGGGAAAGGCAGGAATTTTCCTTTCATAGCTCCTTATCTCTGTGCCTATCATAGAGGATTTAACCTGGAAATCCAGAGGCAAAACTGGATGGGAAAACCCATCCATGGCTTTTAGAATCAGCCAGGATCCCAAACTTCCAGCTCAGCACGCTGGAGCAATGCTATCCCAAAAAAAAAAAAAAACAAAAACAGCTGGGAAAAGTGCAGGAGAGGAGAGCCACATCCCTGAACTAGGGGTGGCATTTCCACCCTCTGCTCCAAGAAATCCTCACTTTTCCATCAGGAATTCCCACAAACCCCACGTCCCGAGGGCTGGAACGGGCATCACAGCAGCAGCTCCAATCCCAAGATCCTGGTAAAGGCTGACAAATGAGGATTTGAGCCGTGGGCTGCCAGCCCGGGGTTCTTTCCAGCTGCCCCCAGCACACATTCCAAGTTGGCTCCCTCTCCATGGCCTCCAGGCAAGTGTCCAGGCCCCGGGATACTGCACTCGATTAAGGGAAGGTGGGGAAGTCCATTAAATCCTTTCTTTCGGGATATGATGGAGTGGAACGTCAGGGATTTATTTGCTCCTCCTGGAGTCAGGATTTTGGGATCCAGGTGCCAGCAGGGCCTGCTCCAACTCCGGAGTGAGAGTCAACAAAAGTGGGATTGAGCAATGGGAAACCAAAGGGAATCCAGCCCCTGGACCTTGCTCCAGCAGGACAACAAGTTTTGTGGCAAAACTTTTTCCTGAGCTTTGCCTCAAAGTTTTTCCCGAGTTTTTTCTTGCCATGCTCTTGTCCTAGGGCAAATCCTGGGAGAGAAAAGCTTCACTTCCCTCCTGGAAAAGGAAGTGACTGGGATGGGGAAGGGAAGTTCAGGTGATTGCTGGAGCTGCTGCAGGAGCATCCCAGGGGCTGAGCTTCCCAGCGGGAGCATCAGTGCCCCTGATCCCTCGGGAGAGCCAGGGGTGCAGCAGAGCATCCCCATCCCATCCGGACTTAGCCAAGAAAAACTGGAATCATTCCTCTTTCACTCCATCCCTGGGGAAGCTTCTGCATTCCAGGCAGTGGTGAGCACTCCAGGGCTGGAGCATCCAAATCCAGGAGCATCCCAGGCCTGGAACATCCCAGTCTGGGAGCATCCCCGTCCCTGATCCCTCTGTGGAATCCGGGATGCAGCACAGCATCCCTATCCCGAGCCAATCCCCTCTGTTTGCACTGGAATAACTCCACTTCCGCCCCCCTTCCTGGGAAGCCTCTGCTTCCAGGCTGTGATGAGAATCCCAGGGCAGGAGCATCCGAGTCCAGGAGCATTCCAGGGCTGGAACATCTGAATCCAGGAACATGCCAGTCCCTAATCCCTCAGAGAAATCAGGGAAGCAGCAGAGCATCCTCATCCTCAGCTTTCCCCCTAGTACCTGGGAATCCTCTGCATTCCAGACTGGGATGAGAGTCCCAGCACTGGAGCATCCAAATCCATGAGCATCCCAGGGCTTGAACATCCCATCCCAGGCCCATCCCAGTCCCTCAGTAAAATCTGGGATGCAGCAGAGCATCCTCACCCTCAGCTTTCCCCCCAGTCCCTGGGAATCCTCTGCATTCCAGACTGTGATGAGAATCCCAGGGCAGGAGCATCCGAGTCCAGGAGCATTCCAGGGCTGGAACATCCGAATCCAGGAGCATCCCAGGGCTGGAACATCCCATCCCAGGACCATCCCAGCCCCTCAGTAAAATCTGGGATGCAGCAGAGCATCCTCACCCTCAGCTTTCCCCCCAGTCCCTGGGAATCCTCTGCATTCCAGACTGTGATGAGAATCCCAGGGCAGGCGCATCCGAGTCCAGGAGCATTCCAGGGCTGGAACATCTAAATCCAGGAGCATTCCAGGGCTGGAACATCCGAATCCAGGAGCATCCCAGGGCTGGAACAGCCCATCCCAGGCCCATCCCAGCCCCTCAGTAAAATCTGGGATGCAGCAGAGCATCCTCACCCTCAGCTTTCCCCCCAGTCCCTGGGAATCCTCTGCATTCCAGACTGTGATGAGAATCCCAGGGCAGGAGCATCCGAGTCCAGGAGCATTCCAGGGCTGGAGCATCCGAACCCAGGAGCATTCCAGGGCTGGCACATCCTAGATCTGGAGCATCCCAGGGCTGGAACAGCCCATCCCAGGACCATCCCAGCCCCTGAGTAAAATCTGGGATGCAGCAGAGCATCCTCACCCTCAGCTTTCCCCCCTCCAGGGGAATCCTCCGCATTCCGGGCCGCGGGAGCCGCTCCGGAGGCTCCCGGTGCCCGGCGCAGCATTCCCGGCGCACGATCCCGCAGGATCTGTACACTTGGCCGGGCTGTGTAAACTCTGACATGTGCCTGTCAATCTCTGCCATATTTGCCCACGGCTTTATCCCAGCCTGATTAGTTTCCCGAACAAATTGGAGCGAAGGAAAACATCACCTCCAGTCTGGAAAAGCCAACATTCCGGGGAGTTTTCGGATCTCTCTATTTACATGGACACGGGGTGTTTTCCTAAGGCTCTGGAAGTGATGGTAATTGAGCAGTGCCAGCGTGTGAGGGGAGGCTGATGAGTGGGAAAGGTTTTCCAAACAACGCCGCTGGATTTGGCCGCAGCCTTGGCGGGAATGTTTGTGGAGCGTGCGCCCGGCGCAGTGTCAATATTCCCGAATTTCGAGGTGGCGGGAGCGGGACTTTGTTTGGAAAATGGCTCCCTGATATCATCAGCAAGTTTACAAACGGCCCGTGGCCAAACAGAGCCAGAGCTTAAGGAAGAGCCCGCTCAGGACTCGGGGAATGTTTGCTGTTTGCCCAGGGATCCCAAAGAACTTCCATAAACACTGCCCTGATCCCGAATCTTGGGAGGCAGCCCCGGCATGACGCAGCGACCCCACCGCTCCTGCTTTTCCAGGGAATTCCCAGGCACTGCAGCTTCCTGATGAAGCTGTCCCGGCTGGAATCTTCCCCCTGCATTCCTGTTATCCAAATATTACCAGGAGGGAATCACATCCCAAAATTCCATCCCAAATCCTCTTAACCAAACGTGGCCAGAAGGAACCTGAATCCCAAAATTCCATTCCAAAATCCCATTATCCAAATATTGCCAGGAGGAAACTGCATCCCAAAATTCCATCCAAATTCCCACTAAGCAAACATTGCTGAGAGGAAACGGCATCCCAAAATTCCATCCCAAATTCCCATTAACCAAACATTACCTTGAGAAAACTGCATCTCAAAATCCCATTATCCAAACATTACCAGTAGGAAACCGCATCCGAAAATTCCATCAGAATTCTCATTATCCAGACATCACTGAGGGGAACCTGCCTTCCAAAATTCCATCCCAAATTCCCATTAACCAAACATTGCTGAGAGGAACCTGCATCCCAAAATTCCATTATCGAAATATTACCAGGAGCAAACTGCATCCCAAAATTCCACCTGAATTCCCATCATCCAAATATCGCTGAAAGAAACCTGCATCCCAAAATCCCATTATCCAAGCATTACCATGAGGGACCTGCATCCTGAAATTCCATCCAAATTCCCGTTAACCAAACATAGCTGAGAGAAACCTGCACCCCAAAATTCCATCCAAACATCGCCGGAAAGAAACTGCATCCCAAAATTCCATCCCAAATTCCCATGAGCCGCTAGAGGGCCCAAAAATTTTACCAGAGGGTTTTGCCTCCTGAAATGAACTCCAATTCCCCCCTTTTTTTTTTTTTTTTCATGTGGGAAGGAGGAGCGAGGTGGGAAGGGAACGCTGGGGGTTAATAAACAACTCCCGGCTCCGGAATTATTGATGGAAGCGGGAATGAGGCACGGTGACATTTAAAGGAGGAATTTGTGCTCCACAAATCCGAGCGTGACTGACAGAGCCGGAGGCTCCGGAATCAATACAAATAACCCCAACCTTAATTCCTTGATCCCGGGGAAAACAGCACATTCCAAGCGCTCCCAGAAAGTCGGGATCAGCCTGCTGGATGCTATCGACTGCCCGGGAGCAAGGACAATTAGGATGTTCCTTAGGGATGGAGCTTTTCCTGATGTTTCCCTGGCTCCCGTTCCCAAAATGCCAGGCTCCTTTTCCAATATAAAGGGAGATTTCCTGGGATCATCTCCCTTCAGGAATGGGTTCCTGGTGCCTGGGGGAGATGAGGGGAAGGAGAGGTTGGATCTCCCTCGGGATGTGGGAGAATCCAGCCCCTAAGCCGTGGAAAACCACACCCCAAGCTGAGGTATCCCATAAATGTTGGGAGCAGGGATTCTGGGATAACTCCATTCTGTGTCCCCATGGATACCTGGATCAAGGTGGGAGGAGGAGAATTATTCCTAAAACAGCATTCCCAGCTCTGGGAATGCCCACCAGCACCACAAATCCCAGGAATCTCCATCCCCACCCCCTCCATTTAATATGTATCCGTTGGAATTTTGTTTGGAGTTCCTCGGGACAAGCGTGGCCAATGATGCCTTTGGGAATCTGAGATTGCAGGAATTTTCCAATCCCACATTCCCTATGCTTTTCCTTCCCAGCTTTGGGACGCTCATTCCCTTTAGAAGGGCTGGGAGGGTCTTCCTGGCACCCCTGGGATCGTGGCTTTGGAATTCCCATCCCACCTGGAACCAGTGGGAAACACACCTTGATTCCCTGTTCCCACAAAACCACCTGACATCCCCAAACTCCCAAACCCGCCCTCTCCAAGAGTGGGAGCACCTTGGGAGCTTATCCAGCTTTTTTCCTGGTGTAAGTACAGTATTTCTCTGGGAATTACGGCCGCTGGAATTCACCCGGCCTTGTCCTTGCTCCCATAAAAAACCAGGAGCCGACGGAAATTATGGGATCAAATCAAGCCTTCCTTTGATTCTGACCCTACAGCCACGAGAGTCCCAGAGGGTCCTGCTTTTTTCCTTCCCACTTTCCCTAATTTATGGCTCATTCCCTCTTTTCCAATCAAGCCGGCCGGGGGCAGCTGCTCCCTATCCCAAGAGCTGCCATAAACCATGGAGAACATTCCTGCTTCCCGGTTGCTGTGGACAGAAAAAAAATCCTTTACAGAGAGGGATGGGGATCCAGAGGGTGGCTGGAGGAGCAGGATTGGCTCAACAGATGGAATTTCATTCCCCCTTTTTTTCCAAGGCCTCCCTGAAGACGGGGTGGGAATATCCAGAGGTATCGATATCCCAAAAAAAAAAAAAAAAATCCACTCCAGGGTTAAATCCAGCTGTTTGTTCAGTGGGAAAAACACCCTTGGGAAGGTGGGAATGGTGGCAGGTGCGAGCCTGGACTGGGAAGATCCAGGAGAACAGCACCGTGTCCCAAAATTCCTGGATTTCTTCCTATTCCAGGGAAAAAAAAAATATTTCCACCTCTTCCCATTTTGTCACCCTTTTCTAGGACGGGGGAGGATCAGAAAATCCCACAGAGCTGCCTCCCGAATTTCTTCTGGAGAAACAACTTTCCCCTGGCAGCTCCTCTTCCCAAAATCTCCCTCCAAAAATCCTTGGGAATGACCCTGAACTGTTCTTTGCCTCCCAAAACCCATCTCAAAAAGCCATGGCTCTGCTTGGATATTTCCAGCTAAATACTTGGGAATGGAATTCCTGGGGATTTGTGGGAAGCAATTTTCAGGGATATTTCCATGCCCAGCTGGCCAGGATCCAGGGAGAGTTCCCAGATCTCACAGGAATTCCAGATGCCTTTAAAATCGTGTCCCCACTTATTTTCTGGAGTCAAATCCAGTGCCCGGAAGGATTTGGGAATTTTGGAATATTTTCTTCCTGTGAAAAATTAAAATGGGGGATTTTTTTGTTTAATTTGGAGTGAATTGGGGCAGAGTTTTAAATTCATTTTTGTGGATTTGGGATTTAAAAAAATATTTTTAAAAATATTTCCTGGATGAAAAATTGGGAATATATTGGGAATGATGTTTTGAATTAAGTCTAAAAATCAGGAGCATTCCAAATATTCCAGAACACCCCCACCTGCTCCATTTTGCTTTTCCTTCACTTCCAGACCCCTAAAAATTCTTCATTCCCAGGAATCTCCAAGCAGATTCCTTTTTCTTTTCCCACTGGGATGTGACTTGGAGTCCAATATCCCGGGAGGAGGAAATTTGGGATCCAGGTGTTGGAGCAGGGACACAACCCCGGCTGAAATTCCTTCCAAAATCCAAACCCAGGAGGGTCAAAAGTTCACCCAGGCCCCGGCAACTCCCGGGAGTTTGTTTTTTTTTTTTCCTGCTTGGAAAAGGGTGAAGGAAAGGGAGAAAGAGGGAGAAATCCAATAAATGCCGGGGTGGGAAGGGAGAGGGGCCGGCGGTGGGAAAAGCAAACAAGACGGGAAAAAGGGAACAGGAGGCACGGAAAGGTCCAGGATGGAAAGTTGGGAACAGACAGGAGAGGGGCTGGGAATGGGAATGGGAGGCAATAATTGTTTTGTTTTGGGGAAATCAGAGATATTGATATTAAGGCCAGAAAATTCAAACTGGGAGAGAAATCCATCCTTTCCAGAAATAAAAAATCCCCTGCCTTTGCCTAAGTCAAAGGGTCCTCTGACAAAGATACCACAGTATTTTTCAGCACACTGGGCAGCGAAGAGGCACAAGGCAATTAAAGAAAAAGGCTTTGATTTGAGCCGTTATTAGCCTTGCCAATCAGATATGGTAGAGGAGGTGCTAATCCTAGATGGGAACCAATAGATCATGATGGTGTTAAAGATCTGAGGACAGCAATAAAGAAAAATGGATTAGGCTTGCCATATTTTAAGCAATTGCTGAAAGGATTATATAACAATGTGGATTTAACACCACATGACTGTCATTATATTTCCTCTGTACTATTGACAGAATCACAGTTCATTTTGTGGGAAATGGAGAAAACTTTTGAATCAGTTAATTGAAAGTTTGCNCTTCCTTATTTTTCCCCCCTCCTGTTCTTTTTTTCAGGAAAAATCCCCTTGGATGCATCCCAAAGCCTCTGCTTTGCCAGGAGTCATCCTGATCCCACAGTAAAAAATGGGATCAAAGCTGCAAAACGCCTGGAATTTCCCCCTGGATATGGCTGGAGCCAGGATCCACCTCCCTTGGTGCCCACCACGGGAGGATCCCAAGGAAAACCCTCTGGAGTCACCGGGAACGCAGGGAGGGACAGCTGGAATGAAAAACTGGATCAGGAGCTGTTTCCTAACAGAATTCCAGCCCCTCATCTCCATGCCACCCAGCCCAGCATTCCAAGGATAACTGGGAGAAGCTCCATGCTTCCTCCTGGAGCCCTTCCCATGCTTCCCAGGTTTCCTGGGAAGCATTCCCGGGATGAGCAGAGCCCTGTCCCGCTCCCAGCATTCCACAGTGTCCATGTGCAATTCCAAGGCTTTATGGCTCCCCCGTGGAGCCTTCCTTGGAGCTGGATTATCCCGGGAAATGGAGCCTTTATGGACTCCAGCTGGGAAGTGGGACATTAATGAGCCCTCCTTGGCACAGCTCCATATGTTTTCCGCCTTCTCCCGAGATCCCGGTTTTTTATGGTGACATTTATTTCATGGAAATGAGCCTGGGAATGAAGATCCATGGCCCTTCCAGGAGATTTGCGGGAATCGCTTCCCACTGCCACGGATAAACCTGGAAGGGAGAAGGAAAACACAGCTGGGTATTCCCTCTTCCCACCTTGCTGGGAATCCAAGAAACTCTGGGATTTTTTACATTTTGGGGGAGTTTTTCCCAACTTTTCTCCCATTAAAACACCACAACTTTTCCAAAGCCAAACTCCCGATTCCAAGAAAATTTGCTGCCCAAACGTTGGCGTCTCCAAATGCAAATTTCCTTGGAAATCACCTCCAGCTTTTCTTCCTAGCAGGAATTCCACCTCCAACAATAAATCCTGAGGTGCTAATTCCTTGGTTTTTATCTGAAAGGACCTTTCCTTGGATCCCACTGGGTTTGGAATACAATGGACAATCCACGGGCAAATCCAGGTGAACAAAGGGAATTTGGAGATAAAGGGCAAAGGGAGCCAGGGATGGATGAACTCCCAGGAGGAGAAAACCTGGAGCTGATAAAAATTCCCGGGCTTTTCAGAGCCATTCCAGAGGTGCAGAGGTGGGATTTGGGACTTTCCAAGGGGCAAATCCATTTGGAATGGGGGGGTTTGGGAATCCCTCTGTGGCATCTGGGAGATATTTGGGATATTTTTGTCTCTTCCACCTGGAAAAACCTTGGAAAAAGGTCAAGGATCAACCGTGGGATGAGCCTGGCACAGTGACTCCTTCCCAAACCCCGAATTCCCTGTCCCATTTTTCCACCGGTGACCTCAGTTAAAACCAGCACGAGTTCCTCGATTCCAAGCCTTTCCAAGGCTGTTGACTTCCCAGAAAAGCAGGAAGAGGAGGAAGCCGGGAATTGGCTGCTCCCTCTGCTGCCCAAAAGGCAGGAGAGGGCGGGTGTGGGGCGGGAATTCCATCCAGCTCTAATTGATCTTGGATTTGAGCGTATTCCAGGTCACTGATCACACACCCAGTCGGAATCTGGGGAATAAAGGAATTCTTTCCAGCCCTTCGTTTGCTTTCTCCCTAATAAATCTTTATCCTGATTTTACGGGATCATTTCCCTTCCTGTCTTTTTTTTTTTTTTTTTTGGGGAAAAATACACCTGGATACAGCCCAAACCCTCTGCTTTTCCACACCGGGCTTAGGAATCCAGCTTTGCCAGGAGTCATCCCTATCCCAAAGGACAAATGGGATCAAATCCACAAAACCCCTGGAATTTCCCTATGGATGCTGGGATGAAGCTCCCTCGGTACCCAAGGACTCTTGGAGGGTCTGGAATCACTGGGAATGCAGGAAAGGAGAGGGGATATTTCCAAGCAGGAAAAGCTGGATCTGCTCCATCTTTCCCAGTTCCAAGGGTTGTCCCTGTCCTAGAGCAGCCCAGCACAATGCCAGGTCTCCCAGTTTTCCATCTTTTCCCTCCCTGGAAACCAAAAGCAGCGGATCAATGGAAAATATTCAGCCAAGGAGTAAATCCAGCTTGGATGGAGCTTGGGAATGGTGGAATTTGTTCCTCTCCATGGCAAGGAGTGGGAATGGGATCATCCTTAAGGTCTCTTCCCACCCAAACTGTTCTGGGAATTCGTATGGGAAAAAAATTCCGAACGAGGAGAAAAAAACGGGGACTAAAATCCTTTTTATTCGGAGAGGAGGCAAAGGAAGGGTTAAATTCCACCTGCTCTGGATCAATCCAGGGATTTGGCTTTTCCAAACACAGAAACAGGGGGATATTCCAGGGTGGTCATCCACGTTGGATAACGGGAAGTGCTTGGGATTTTTCCCCCCTGTTGTGAGACTTAAATTCATTCCCAGGAATTCTGGCCTCAATCCCAAAAACTTCAATGCTGAGATCCAACAGAAACAGCATTCCCAAGATGAGGAATATTTCCCTCTTCAAGAAATGCCCCCAGAAGTTTTCCCAACCCATTTCTGTAATTTTTTTCCCCCCTATTTTTTCACTGGAAAACAAAGTTCCAAAGACATCCTGATGGTTTTCCCACTTTTCCCAGCCTCCATCCCGTTTTCCCTGGTGTTTAATCCGCCTCATTTGGATGACTTGTATCCCAATTTCCCGGTTTTGTCCTTCCCTTCCCGAGCGTTTGTTCCCGCTGATCCAAGGGCATCGCTTCCATCTTTCCCAATTTAATGATATTTATCCACCATCGCCTGGGAGAGGAATTGGCCGGAGCTCAATTTGGCAAAATAAATCGGGATCGCTTCCAGGATAATCCCGCGGAACACATGGAATTTAATGTCCCCTTTTAATGTCCCCATCTGCAGCCATTGTCCTTGGGATAAAACCTGGATGTTGCTTCCCAGTTCTCCTTGCGGAATTCCACTCTCTGTCCCAACTCTCCGCTTGCTCCACCCACCAGGGCAGGTTGGTTGTTTTTCCTGGATTTTCCGGGTGATCCAGCAGCTGGATCAGTGATTTTTCCTTAAATCCACTTTGTGCTGAAGTCACCAAGGCCATGGATCATGGAATTCCAGCATGGATTGGGATGGAAGAGAGCCTGTGGATCATTTCCCTTCAGCTATCCCAGGTTGTTCCAAGCCCTGTCCAACCTGGATTTGAGCATTTCCAGGGATGGGGCAGCCACGGCTTTTCTGGGAAAACTCTGCCAGGGCCTCCCCGCCCTCACAGGGAGGAATTAATTCCCAATATCCCATCTAACCCTGGCAGTGGGAAGTCATTCCCCGCATCCCATCCCTCCATCCCTTATCCCAAAATCACAGCCCGTTTGCACCGAAGACTCAGCCCCATCCCAAAAAATCCCCTTGGATGGTGCAGATCGGAATCCTCCTCCCTTTGGGGGAGTTATCCCGATTTTTGAGGTGCAAATCCACATTTTCTCCACAGGGTTGAAACTGTGGGAGCCAAGTGCTTCCTTCAGCATCCACAGCATTACTCCAGCTGCAAGGCTGCAAATCCATCCTTTGGAAAAGCAGGATACTCTCTTGCTCCTTCCAGGGGAGAAGAGGCAGCATTCCCATTCCCATTTCCATTCCCAACCTCATTCCCATTCCCATTCCCATTCCCATTCCCAACCTCATTCCCATTCCCATTTCCATTCCCAGCCTCATTCCCATTCCCATTTCCTTTCCCATTCCCAACCTCATTCCAATTTCCATTCCCATTTCCATTCCCATTCCCATTCCCGTTCCCGTTCCCGTTCCCGTTCCCGTTCCCGTTCCCGTTCCCGTTCCCGTTCCCGTTCCCGTTCCCGTTCCCGTTCCCGTTCCCGTTCCCGTTCCCGTTCCCGTTCCCGTTCCCGTTCCCGTTCCCGTTCCCGTTCCCGTTCCCGTTCCCGTTCCCGTTCCCGTTCCCGTTCCCGTTCCCGTTCCCGTTCCCGTTCCCGTTCCCGTTCCCGTTCCCGTTCCCGTTCCCGTTCCCGTTCCCGTTCCCGTTCCCGTTCCCATTCCCATTCCCGTTCCCAGCCTCATTCCCATTTCCATTCGCAGCCTCATTCCCATTCCCATTCCAATTTTCATTCCCATTTCCAGCCTCATTGCCATTTCCATTTCCATTCCCATTTCCAGCCTCATTCCCATTTCCATTCCAATTTCCACTCCCATTTCCAGCCTCATTCCCATTCCCATTTCCAGCCTCATTCCCATTCCCATTCCAACTTCCATTCCCATTTCCAGCCTCATTCCCATTCCCATTTTTATTTCCATTCCCATTCCCATTCCCGTTCCCGTTCCCGTTCCCATTCCCCATCCCAGCGCTGCTGTTCCTTCCCAAGGCTGCTCCCGGGATTTTTGCACCACTTCTCCCACCTCAAAGTTCCCTTTTTGGGACTCGATCCCGATTTTCTGCTGCGGCCGGGAGCCGGGATAAATCTTGGAACCGGGAATAAAAACCCGGCAATTCCTCGTGGAAGCGAAGGAAGCCACTAGAGGGACCTTCGGGCTGAGCCACAGCGAGGTCACACCCGGGTTCGGGGGTGGGGGGGACATCCCCAAATTCCCCTTTTCCCTCCCCTCCCGCTGCTCCAGGGTTATCCCACAACATCCTGCCTGCGTTTGCTTGGGATCTCCCAAATAATTCCCAAAAAAAACCCCAACAAAACAAAACAGGAGCGCGTTTTATTTCCCTGTTTAATAACTTCCATCAGCTTTTTTCCACGTGAGGAACATTTGGGGGGAATTTTTCCCTTTTTTTTTTTTCCACTCCCTTTTCTTCTCTCTCCCTGTACACTGAAAGCCTCAAATAAAAAAAAAAAAAAAAAAATTAAAAAAAAAAAAAAATTAAGGAGGCAGGGAAAATCTCCCGGCAGGAAAAAAAAAACCGGGAGGCAAACACAGGAGTTAATTTCGGCCGGAATAGCTGCGGCTGTTTGTGGTTGTCCCTGACTCCGGAGCACCTGTGTTTGCTCACGAGCTTTTCCCAATCTGCCACAAAATGCCCGGGATTGTCACATGGGCCTGGAGCTTCCCGGCGCCTTGGGAATGAAAAAGCCGCAGCTTTTAGCGGAGTTAATCATTAATGCGCCGGCCTTTGTCCCGTTCCCGAGGCTGACAGGCCTTTGATATCCCAGATTTTCCAGCGGCGCCCGGAGCCAGGTACCGAGGAGCAGCCTGCCTGGAGCTGCCCTTTCCCTCGGGATTCGCTTCCCGGGGTGATCCGTGCACCCCTGTGCCCACCCAGGACACATCCAACCCTCTGCTCCTCCAAGCTCCTTCTTTTTTTCTTTTTTTTTTATTTTTTTTGGGATAAAAACACACTGGGATACCCCTCCAGAGTTTTTGGATTCCTCGGAATTGAGGGGCGCACCGGGCCAGGAATGCAGCTGCTCCCAAATTTCCTCCTCCCCGTTGGTTTTCCCAAATTGTTTGCCCTGTTGTTCCAGAGGCACGGGGAGGGAAAGCTCCAAAATGGCCTAGTTTCCTTGGAATTCTCCCATAAAATCATTTTGGAGCCCTCTTTTTCCAGGCACTGTGGGAAAGAGGGAGAAGGAAAAGGGGGAAGCTCTCCCCTGTGCACCAGGAGTGGCTTTTTGGAGCCCTCTTTTTCCAGGGATTGTGCGAAAAAGGGAGAAGGAAAAGGGTACCAAGAGTGGCTCCATTCCCTTGGAATTCTCCAGTAAAATCAGCTTTCCACCAGCTCTCCAAAGGAAGGCCCTGCTTTTCCAGAGGCTGCGAGAAGGAAAACTCTCCCTGGGCACTGAGCACAGCTCTACTCCCTTGGAATTCTCCCATAAAATCATTTTGGAGCAGAAGCCCCCCCAGAGGACGGGAGGGTTCCCATAAAACTGCTGGGAATGTGATTTGTGCTCCCAGGGCTTCAAGGCACAGTCAAACTCCAAGGTTCCTGAACTTTTCCTTGACTCCATCAAATCCTGACAGCTCCTCCACGGAGCTGCCAGGACAGGGATGGAGGTGGAGCTGTGCCAGGGACTTCCCAAGGCTCTGTTCCCACATTTATGGCACCCAGGGATAGAAATCCAGCTGGATCCCCCCATGTACAGCACCCAGGGGTGGAAATCCAGCTGGATTTCCCCCATATTCCCAGCTGGCAACTCCCAGTGCAGGTGGAAATCATCCCAAATCCCAAACTGAAAGGAGGAATTAAACAATTCCTCAAATTTTTGGCCCCTCTGTTGCAGCCTCTGGAAGCTGGATGGGAAAACTCAGTGAGTCCATGGATTGACACTTCTCCCTCTGGAATGCCAGAGGGGGAACTCTTGGAAAATTATCCAGGGATTGCAGCCTCTGGGAAGAGTTTTGAGGTCACTTTTGCCCAGGGAATTCTGCCCGTGGATGCCTCCTGATCCTGATTTTTGGGGCACACCCCAAAACCACAAAGAATGTGGGGCTGGCTCCCGATTTTTCAGATCCAAGGGGCAACTCCCTTCAATGTCCAGGATTTGCTCCCGGTGACTCATGGAGATAAAGCTCCCAAGGTCACTGAAGGAGCCTGGAAACCTGGAATTCTCCCCCAGCGCCTCTCTGCTCAACTGGGATGTGCCTGGACAAGCTCTGGGCAATCCCTGGAGCTGCAGCATCCCCCCCAGGAACCTCAGGCTGGAATATCCCGGGTTGGGTGGAATTTAAGGATCAGGCCTTGAACTGGGAGCTAATCCAGGGCAGAATTCCTAAAATCCAGGGAAATATTGGAGCTCCAAGGCCAGGCAGAGCTTTGATCCCCTCACCTGTCGGAGCACCCAGGGAGGCTCCGCTCTTTTGCAACTCCGACCAAGAATTCCACTTAAGCCACTCCAGAGCCGGAGAGCCAGGATTCCAGCCCTTGGAGAACACGGATCCACCCCCAGGCCAGACTTCCAAGGGCTCTCCAGGCCTTGGAAATGCCTCCGTGCTCACATCACGGCTGGAATGCTCCGATCCCTCAGGATTCTTGGCTCCTTGAAACCTTAGAAAAGCAGCCAGGGAAACACAGGGCGTGAGGAACCGGGATATGGGGAGCAGAGCCCAAATTCCAGAGCCCACTGCTGCTCCTTCCCACCTCGGAGCAGCCCCCAGCTCCGCTGGGATTCCAGCTGGGAAAGGAGGCCAGGTGCCTTTGGAGGGTGGAACTCTCCGGGATTGGCCACCAGGAAGGTGGGAAGCAGGATTTTCCCTCCTTTCTGCCAAATCCCAGCACCGTGGAGGTGGGAAAAAAACCCTCTGGGGGTGGGAAGGAGCCTTTGGATTTCTCCCCAAAGCCTCCATTGGAATGAGGTGTGAAGCCCTTGCTTTGCTCAGTCCTTATGGAATGATGGGAATATTCCGGCTGGAAAACCAGAGATCATCAAATCCAGCCTTTGTCCCTTTCCCACTTTATCTGAGCACTGAGTGACAATTCCAGGGATGTTCCTTGGATGCTTCCAGGGATGGCGACTCCACCAGTGTCCCACTCCAAGCTTTTCCATGAAGAAATTCCTGATATCCAACTGAACTTCCCCTGAGGCCGTTCCCTCTTATCTTATCACTTGTTTCCTGAGGGAATATCCCGATTTCCACCTGTCTGCACCCTCCTTCCAGGTGAAGGGTGCAGCTTCCCAGTTATAATTCCCAGAGGGAAGGTTTTCCCTGCTTTCCACAAAAGCTGGATGTGCCTCTGCCCATATCCATGAATTTAACCCAGGGAACCTGGAGCTGGAGTGTGCTGGAAGCAGGAGCGGGGCTGCCCCGGGATCATGGATAAATGAGCTTGGGATCAGCTTCCCGGCAGGAAAACTCCAGGGTGCTAAAAGGCTCTTTGATCCAGCGGGGAGAAGATAAATGGGATAAATAAACAGGACCTGCTGGAAGCACATCCACACTGGGAACACAAATGATTAATTACGGCCTTTTCCAGCCGCAAAACTCCAATCCCAGTCCTTAAAAAACTCCGGAGGCTCCGGGGGGAAAAGCACATTTTAACACCGGCCTCGGAAACTGCTCTCGGAGTGAGCGATCCAAGCTCATTCCCGAATCCTTGTTTAAATATTTTCCCTGCTCCTTCCCCGCCACAGCCCCGTTTGCCGTGTGCATCCCACGCCGGAGCCAGGGAGGAAGCGTTCCTGGAAAAATCACAAAGCCACTTTCAGCCGCAGAAATCCCCATCCCGAATCCAAACAGGGAAGCCTCTGTCCCTTGCCAGCCTAGGCTGGGTTTCCGCCCGGAATTAGGCAGGGAAAGGGAAGGGGCCGCTTTTCCAGCTGCGGGGTGGAAATCCTGCTTTTTTTTTCCGAGGGGTTCTTTCCAAGCTCTGCACCGACGGGACGCTCAGGACACCCTGGATGCATGACCACGGAAGGGAAGGCTCTGGGGAGAGGGATGTGGCCATGGAAAATGGGTTTCCGTGGAAAAGCCTGGTCACTCCTATAACAGCTCCGTCTGGGAGGGCTGGAAAAGCTCATTCCTGGAGCTGGAATCAGACAGATATTTGCTGGAATACGGGGTTATTCCAGGCCGGCTACTCCAGGGAAGGGGGGTGAGAATCTTCAATTTGCCCCTTGGATCACGTCCAGCTTGCTGGGAATATCCTGGGAAGCCCTTTCCTGGTGACATCCCGGCGCCACTCCGATGTTAATGGGATAATGAGCCCTCTGTGGGGAAATACGGAATTCCAGGGGATGCTCCTGAGGGGTTGGGATGGCGGGATGTGGCTGCACATCCCATCCTGCACATTCCAGGCACCTCAGGATTATTCTCCATTATCAGTTGGGAACCGGACATTCCCAAAGTTCTCTGTACAGCCAGGAGGGAGCAGGAGGCGCAGAACCTGATTTTTCCCAAATAAAGCTCCTTCCTGCTCTCATGCTGGCAGCTCCAGTGGCAGCTGTGCCTGCATCCCACAGATCCAGAGCTCATTCCCACCCTCTCTGTGTCCCCTTACTGTCATCCCACTGCATCCCACAGGGACAGGCTGGGCTCGCTCCCAGGAAACCAAGGAAGTCATGGATCATCCTGATGTTTCATGGCAGATCCCTTCCAGGTGGGATATTCCAGAGGCTTGGAGGATGAGGAGCTGGTGTCACCTGGAGGTGACGCTTGGGACCAAGGTCTGGATGTGACCAAAGCCATGGATGTGACCAAGGCATGGATGTGGTTGGATTATGGATGTGACCAAGGCATGGATGTGGTTGGACATATGGATATGACCAAGGTATGGATATGGTTGGAGATATGGATGTGACCAAGGCATGGATGTGTCTGGATTATCGATGTGACCAAGGTATGGATGTGTCTGGATTATGGATGTGACCGAGGCATGGATGTGTCTGGATTATGGAAGTGACCAAAGCCATGGATGTGTCTTGATTATGGATGTGACCAAAGCCATGGATGTGTCTAGATAATGGATGTGACCAAGGCATGGATGTGACCAAGGCATGGATGTGTCTGGATAATGGATGTGACCAAGGCATGGATGTGTCTGGATTATGGATGTGACCAAAGCCATGGATGTGACCAAGGCATGGATGTGTCTGGATTATGGAAGTGACCAAGGCATGGATGTGTCTGGATAATGGATGTGACCAAGGCATGGATGTGTCTGGATTATGGATGTGACCAAAGCCATGGATGTGACCAAGGCATGGATGTGACCATGGATATGGTTGGAGCCGTGGAGAGCAGGTCCATCCAGGGTGTTGAAGCAGCAGGAGACTCCCAGATTTTGCTGAAAAGCCGAGGGAGCAGCTCAGAGCCCCCCTGGGAGCGGGGACCTCCGGCTGTGCTCCCTTCCCGCGGGATCCGCCGGCTCCCCGCTCCTGCTGGGCAAACAGCAGGATGAGATAAGGGCTGTGTGCACAGCTCTCCAACAGCAATTCCCGACCTCCCTTCCCCACATCCACCTGCTCCTGCCTCCCTCCCCGTGTCCCAGCCTGTGAGCGCTGGCCTCAGCCCCTTCACCCTTCCCCTTCCCGCTGGGAATATTCCACGCTGCTCCCGCTCCTACGTTGTGCTGCGGAGATGGTGCTGGGCACGCAGCATCCCAAAAACCTGATGGGGTGTGGAATACCACGCCCAAACAAAACTTTGGGAAGATGGGCGGGAGGGAGGTAGGATTCTGGGGTTGGGGTGATGGGATGAGTCCAACCAACGCCGATCCAGTGGACCGGGAATGGTAAAACCAGGTTTAAAGTTAATACCGGGATTCCTGGGAGATTAATCCCGGAGATAAGCGGGACAATGGCGAGGCTGGAGGGCTCCATGGCTCAAACAAAGGGATCTGGGAGCAGGAGCAGGGAAAGACGGATGGGTTGTTAAACATTGCCAGCATACCTGGCTGAAGCCATTCCCGGGTCACCGGGAACAGCAGCCAGGATTTGGGGTGGTGGATCCGACCAATTCCAGCCAACTTCCACCCTCCTCCTTATGCCTGGCTCACACAGGGGTGATCTCGGGATTCCAGAGGCACTCCAGGACATGGAGGACATTCCTGGCTGTCTCCAGGTGTCCAGATCCACCCCACCCAGTGGGGGCTGCCATGCCAGGGGCTCCCAGTTTTCCCAGCAGAAGGAATTTGGGAGAGCAGCGGTGTCTCTGTGTGGGTTTGCCCCTTCCAAACATTTTCCACAGGCTCCAAGGAGTGCCCAGCTGGGCAATTTGGAATTTGCTCCAGCCTCTAAATCGGGGGATTTTCACCCTCATCAGGTGCTGCACCCCTGACCATGGGATCCATCCACGGTGGGATCAATTCTCCCTAAAAACCGGGAAAACTGTGGGATTAAAATTGGCTTAGCCAACAACATCCCCGGGCAACCTCTTCCCTGTTTTCCCATCAGGTGAAAGCTGCGCCTGGGGAGAAAATCAGGATAAATCCCATCAACTTCTCTGCCTCTCTGTCAGCTTCTCTACTCTCCATCAAATCCCTTCCCTGCTCCTCCATCAAATCCCTTCCCGGCGTCTCCCAGCGGAGACGAGCCACTAAAGAATGGGATGTCAGGGCCACTCGGCTGCTCCCCTCCATCCATTATCCCACTCCAAAGGTCTCACCTATCCAAGAGCCCCATCCATCCCCATTTCCAGGCGCCCGGGGCGGCCCCTCCCCTCCCAGCCCTTGGAGCCCTCTGCTTTCCATCAGATTTTCCAAGACAATGGGTGTCTGGAAGCTCCTTAACTCCTTGGGAAGGGGGGCGGTTTGTGGACACAGCCCCAGTGCTAGGGGACGACTCCAGGGAAAAAATCTCTCCTGGGACACCCCTTCCTTCCCAGAAAAATGGGATCACACCACCCCAGGCTTTTCCCTGCGCTTTGGAGGGAGATTCCCAGTGTTTTTCCCCCAAATTGGACACTCCTAAAATCCCTGGGATATCCAGGGGAGGGATGTAGGACTCTACTTGACATCCCAAACCATAACTCGGGATTGGGAATAGGAAATCCTCTGCCAGGGCAGCAGGTGGAATTCTGGAATCTTGGGATGAGGCCAGGAGCGGGAGATGCCTTGTGGGAATTGTCTCTTCTGGGCGGGACCTTCCTGGGATAACACCAATCCCATCAGCTTTTGTGTTTCTGGGATTTCTTGGGAATGCGTGACCCCCACTGGAATGCCCTCTGCACCCCCCGCACCCCAGGCTGGATCCAGGGAGCCCCAATTGTCCAGGAAACTTGGCATACCAGGAATTCCATGCAGGCTGTCCAAAAATTCCAAGGAATACATTCATTAGGTTTTTAAAGATTTTTATTAATATTGGTGATGATTTTCCGCTGATAACTTCGGTTATTTTCATTGTTATTCCCACCATTCCCAAAATTATTTTGGGATTGGAGCTGAACACCCTCAGCAGAGACAAGACATGGATTTGGGCTGGGTTTAATCCCCCCTCAGGTGGGATTTGATTCCCAAAACAACCACGGATACTGGAAGTGCAAAGGGGGGATGAGGGGCCCCAGGTCCATCCAGCTGGAGCTGGAAAACTTTGGGATGGTGCTGGAATGGTGCTGGAACGATCCCTCATTCCAAGGCCTTATCTCGTGGCAGAGAACCGGTGCTGGCACCGCTGCCAGGGGCACTTTATTCCCTTGGAAAGGAAGGCAGCAGAATTCCAGTGCCAAATCCATTGTTCCTGGAGCAGGAATGACTCCAGGTCCTGGCAGGTTACAGAGCTCCCATTGTTATTCCAGAGCTCAGGATCACCCAGCTTTGAAGTAGCTGAGGCGGGAACGCTCCTTCCTCTCCGCTTTGCTGCTTTTATTCCCTGATTTTTTT
>VZTT01064142.1:21394-33788 GCA_013400855.1 Buphagus erythrorhynchus | reverse complement strand
GAGAGGAAAATCCAAATATATAAAATAGCACTCATCAGAGCGCTCACATAGAAAGAATGCCCATGGAAAGGCACTGCATATGTGTTTTTTCTTATGCCCAGCCAGGCTCCAATTACTACCATTCACCATGGCATCCTGCAGACACAGAGACTCAAAGTCATGAAGTCTCCAGGAAAATTGACCATCAAAATAATAACATTTGGCACTTATCTCAGCAGGAACAAGGCTAACAAGCTCTCATGTCCCTTTAAGATCTTTGTGCTGCAGTATTTAGGTGTCATTCTGCTAATGTCCTCATTTCTGCAGGCATACAGGTGATATGAAATTTATCTCCTGCTGTCTTCCATTCCTACACATTTGCGCACAACTTCAGAATGTTACCATTTTAAACAATGAAAAATGTGCATGTGAGGAAAGGAGGGCATTTTTTAGCCAGATTTTGCAACACTTTTGGGACCAAGGCCTTAACTTCTCTTAGCTTCTCTTTATCTTAGCTTCTCTACAGATAAAGACTGAATACTACCCGCTAAGACAAAAAAGATTCTGACAAGAAGCAAATCTTTTTTTTTTTCACTCACCTCTTCAGAACTGGTGTCTTCTACGGAAAGGTGAACAAATATGTTATACTCTAGAGATGAGCAAAAATGTGCTGTCCGTTCTGTGGTGAGAGGGCACGTAAAAGCTTGAAAGTTTAGGCATTTTTATGAAAGCAAGATAGATTGAATTCCGGTCTGTCCTTACAGGATTAATTTTTGCTTACATTAAATCTGAAAATAGGATAAGAAACTACAGCTCAAAAATGTCTTCTTTGTTTCTTTCTGTCTATCATCTATTTATCTATCTATCTATCTATCTATCTATCTATCTATCTATCTATCTACCTATCTCAACCAAAATGCTACAGCATCATGATTTCTTCCACTACTTTTTTCTCCCCTTGCCCCCATTGTCTGCATACCTGCCTACACCATGCTTCAAGTTTAGCAAAGGAGTCAAAATTACAACTATATGTTTTAACCTGCAGCTCTATGGCCAGGAGAGCTTCCCAGAAAATTTCTGAATTGTTTATAAAGAAAATACTACAGCCATGAAGATCCCACTTCTTGGATTGCCTTGTGAGCACTTACATAAAAAAAGTGGACTCTGGCAGGTTTAATTCCAGCTGTTTTTTAAAACATCCTTTCTAAAAACAAAGGAATGGAAAAATCCACAATTACAACATCCATAATAGTAGTCTGCCATGAATTACAACATGCCAGAAAACAAAACAAAAAAAATCCCTGATCTGAGTAACCTGTGTGCAAAGTACATCCACATCTGCATGATCCCTGACCAGAAGAGCTCTCTAGTGCACCTCTTCCCCTTCACCAAGGACACCTTTGATACAAGAGATGGACAATACTTTCCTAAAGCATCCTGTCTTTCCAAAAAGTTAAATGTGCCTGTGTTATTCAGACCTCACTGTGGTCTAATCCATTTGTTATGTCTCAGATCATTAAATAGATTCTTACTTGAACAAAGCAGTTTTGACCAATTAATTTCTGGAATTAATTAGGTGGCACCAAACAATAGATGTTACATCTTTCAGTTCCTATCTGCTTTTAGAGTAATCATTAACAAAATTCAGATTTCTGTCACTTAACCAGGACTTGGTCTATGACAAATCTTCAGTGCTTCATCTAGCAGTTACTAATTTCCTTTTATCTTGTTTCACAGATTTTTATCTACCTCTTTCTGGGAAGACAAATTCATTCTCTAAATAATTCCTATTTATTTACTTATTGAGGAATATTATTAGAACATACTTAATATTATTACTACAGCACAACTTCTCCCAAATACAGGTTTCATGCCTATGTCCCTACTGGGTCTAATTGTGACCAAACAGGACAACAACAATAGAATTCAGCTGGCTGTAGTGCATTTCACAACATGCTGCCAAGGTTAAAATCACTCAGCCAGTATCCAGACAAGTTCTTCCCTTATGTGAGGAACTCTGTGCCTATAAATACACACAACCCAAAAGACCTCTGCACTCTCCTTTCCCCCCTCAATTTAGACAAATACTGCTTTAGATGAATTCTGCATCTGACTGCTGCCAAACCACCCAGCTTAGATCAAAACTCACTATTCTGCCTTTTTCCTTTCTATAATCCATTGCTTTAAACACCAAATAAAATATGGTAAGTGCCAGAATAAGAGCAGATCAATGGCTTCTATTGCTTTAGAATCTACATTTCTTCTTGACTTGTTACTTTTCAGAATCCTCCTACAGTTGATAAGCGTTGATAGCATCTGTAGTTTGAAGGCTGTGAGCCAGCATCTGTTATGGCTTTGAGCACACAGACACACATCCACTCAGATGCACATGATGATGATGAGCATATTGAGAGATCTCTCAACCACAAATAACACAAGACCAAGGGCAAGGGATCACTGCTGATAAGCAAGCCCAGCATCTTTGTTCTCGTTCAACAGCCAGATGCAGAAAAATGTTCTAAGGAAGGACAGAGCAATACTGCAGGTGCTCACAAAGCTGGAAGGGTGGCAAACCAGTGGTGAGGAACTATTGATCTGTTGCAGAAAGAAGATGTTATTGCTGCTGGAGCAGCGTGGGGAATAGCTAATGGGTATCATCATGCTCACAGCTATGAGGAATAAGGGCACACTACTTCTGTCAAGTTGAGATCATTTGTACTCCTAACATTGTCAGATGTCTCTAAATGTCACTTTGCAGGATGCCTTCAGATTTTGCAAAGCACAGTCCACAAATGAAGCTCTACAAAGAGATGCAGGTAGTCCAGGGTAAATTGTGCTCATTATTTTTCACTATTATCAATACAAGATAATGACACAGTGTCTTGATACTACAGTCTGGAGTCACTGAGCAACCAGTTACCTTTAAACACTCACTAGCTATGAGGTGACTACAAGCCAATAAGCAAGGTTCAGAGTTGCAAGGTATGTCAAGCTGGGGGGATGATTACACCTCTACAGATGATACTGCATTTATCTACAGTAGAAAATGGGAAAAAATCCACCACAGTGATGACCTAAGTTCCCCAAGAGGAGGAGTCTACTTTCTCTATGCCTGAACACATGATTTCAATACAGATCCAGAGTTTGGCAGCTCGTCTGCTGCCTTTCCTCATGCCTTGCAGCCAAGGCTCAAGGTGCATCACCAGAAATCAGCCATTGTGTTTGCAGAGCCCAAGTAGGTGATGTTTCAGAAAGAGGAGATGTGTTGGGTTGCAGGCCTATCACAGAGACAGGGCATCTCAGACTCTAACTTGTGGGCTTCTCAGAGAGTTTTAGCATCCCATTATCAGGACGAGAAAGATGTCCGGGCTGCCAAGCTGGCTAGTGCCACTGGCTGCAATGTTTGACAGTTTTCTGGGTGTGATTTTTCCCCCCTGTAGTTGCCCCCTTAAATCTTGTTCATGCTGTGGTGATAAATGCATATGTTGATATCTCATGGGGATTTGCAACTGAAGCTAGACTTCTGAGTCACTAGTGTTCTCGGGATGGAACTTGAGAAGAGTCTGCCCACTTATTTACATTTTGCATTCTTTGTGCCAGTTTTTAGGATCAAGATCCAATTGTGCAAAATCACATATGAAGTTATAATGGAATTGGTTCATGGCTAGAATTCCTTTTGTAGGAGCATATTGCTCAAACCACTTTAACTAGGCTGATGCTGATTTTGAGTTGAGACTTGAAGTATCAAAAAGCAGTAACTCCAAAGTGGCACTAAAGGGACCCTCTAACCTGGTGATGCAAATTGCCTGCGATTCCCTTGACACATCAGCTTACAGACTGACATTCCTGTCCTCGAGGGAATGGGAAATTTAGCATGTACAAACAGGCATTTTTCCTGATATTTTTCTAATGGGTGTCCATCACCTTCTGTGACTGCCTTATTCACAGGCATTGTAAAGAGTTTGCTGTTCACTGGGAGGACTGCTTTGTGGGAGCAGATCCCTTGGGGTTAAAAAAAAAAAGTTCTCTATATCAACAGTCAGTACATTGATAGTCAGATCTGTGGCTACAGATCAGAGCTTGAAGACATGGACACAAGAAACTTTACTTTGAAACATCTGGAAGGAAGCAAAGCATAGTAGGGACACTGTCCACCAGTTCATCAGCAAGGCACAGGAGAGTGCATTTGTGTCCTGCAGGTAATCATCAGCCAAAAATGCACTGCATTTGAAAGGGCTACTGCCACTTGATGTGATCTTCCACATTCTTTACTTCCTGGAAAACAGGAGACAGTGAGGCTCATTTATGTCTCCCTAAATTAGGGTTTTTTTTCTTTACAGTGTTTTCTTTTAAAGAAAACAAAAATATCTTTCAACAAAAAATTAACCAGCAGACCCCGAGTCTGGCTGATGAAAGGATGTCTAAAGCATGCACAGACCTAAACTAATAGATCCCGCAAACTACTGAATTAGTGACGTAGGTGCACTGATTACCATTGATTAAATTATATCACCAAACAGCGCAATATCAGAAAAGAGAGAAGGGGTCAATTTTATGTAATATGTCAGGACTTTTGCAAGTAACAGCTCTGCCTTGTAGCCCAAATGTGTGTTCCTTATCTTTGCCTACTAAGAATGAGTGATTATGAATACTAATCTAGCCTAGCATAACTTCTGAATAGCAATGAAGGAAACTCAGCCTTGAAAAGAACATATACTTGTGTCAGTCCAGACTTGTGTCTCAGACATTGAAAATATTTTGTGAACATACAAAATCCTTTTCACAAAAATGTTAATGCTACACTTATCTGAAAAGGAAGATTTATTTTGGCTTTTTCACTATTAGGAGTTCATCTTGTGGTTCCCTACCTCTGACCACCCTCTCCTCATAACAGCTCAAAAGATGACATGCCAAAAAGTAATTCTACATAACAGCAACTAATGTGCTGGTAGTTTTTTCTGGCATTTTTGTTTTTGTAATGCAAGCCAATATATTCTAAGCAAAAACAATTAACTCAGAAGAAAAATTCACACTGTGTGTGTCATGGCTTCAAATCCCCCAAACTTACTAAAGAGCAGTAACTTAGAGCCATGCACCGTATTTTTTCATAATTGAGAAGAATCCTGTTCTTTCAAAGTTGAGTTCTGACTGATAAGCTGGGCAGAGTGCCACTAAGTAGACTGCAAGATTTTTGCAATAATTTTGGAAAGCTAATGAGTTTTCAATTTGTTCTCTTTTTCTGCTATTAATGCTTATGTTTTGGGCCTATTCCACTAAAATAATGATGGGTAAAACATAAATGTCTATCTTGGTATTGAGCTGCTATGGAGAATGTCAGGAAGTTTCCAGTATACCCACAGGAAAAAATTTGCTTCAGTGTGGATTGGTAGAACCTTAATTGTTAAAGGTTGCACATGAATGCATACACAGAAACACAGATTGAAAAAAAACCCGCACAGGTAAGAAGGAACTTCAAGAAGCAACTTGAAAAAAAGAAAAACCTGAAGTGATGAGTCATTAATGCAAAACATGTACTGCTTTCAAAATTAGCACAACTTCTAGTGTGATACTTTCCCATGTATTCTGCCAGTTGTCATTTTCCAGATCTTGTAATTCAAACATATACCTAATGCCATTAATTTGTTACAGAATTTTTTAATTCTTTTTTTGAAGTGCAGCATATGGATGTCTTCTATTTTTTTTATACCATACATATCTCATTCTAAACTTAGAGATTTCCATAGTTGTCATTAAAAAGCACGTAGACAAAATATTTTATGGTATCTATAATAAATGCAAAGAAATCAATACAAACAAAACTTGGCTTAGCAAACTGTACATACATAAATATGTTCTTTGTTTTTTAACTTGACATTCAACATTTTTTCCTCATAAAAACGTCTGCAATCTTATTTATTACATCCATTTTTTTTAAACCTTAAAAAAGTGCTTCTCAGATTTACACCTTGTGCATCCAAAGCAAAAGTTAGAACACCATGCCTGAAACAGAAACCACAGGGAATAATACATTGCCATACAAGATTTTTTAAAATTGTATGTTACAAATGCTCTAAAATTCTTTAAGCATTGGTTATTTTTTATACTGTAGATACTGAGAGGGTATTTAACTAAGACTGGCTAATGGGTCATTTAGAGCAGCACACAAGAAAGGATCTACAGTATCAAGTCCTTGGCTATGCATAGTACAGGGCAATGACCTGGATATAAAGTGGCTAAAAGATCCCAAAAGCTGTACAGAAGAGGTTTCCCTCACATACACTGCATCCTCCTTAGTACCCAGGATGCGAGTATTGAAATGATGCTACTCAGTAATACGTTGTGCAGTTTGACACTGATGCACTGATGCGTTTCCAGCAGAGTGCCAGCAGAGAGGGATATGGGCACAGCGGTGGCAACAGCAGACAGGTGAAGCTGCCATGCTGAACCCTGTCACCCTTTAAAACCATCTTGCTCCCAGCCAGCACTCCAGCAAGGTCTCCCGCTGTCTCACAGGTCCCCTTCACAATGGAGGAGGACCATTCATGTATTTTAGCATGGGGTGGAAAGAGCGGGCAAAGTTGTTTGCCATAGCACAGCTGTAATCCTCCTCGGTCATTGGCACCAGGCACGCCAGCCCGATCAGGAGCAGCAGCAGGAGCTGAAGTGGCAGAGCAGCTCTGAGGACTCTGAGGAAGAAGGATGGGCACTGCCAGGCTGGCCCAGCCTCAGAAGGGGAGGAACCTGAGCCACCTCTTGTGGACCTGAGAAAAGAAGATGGGCAGTTGAATACACTAAAACATTACTGCAGCAGAGGTTGCCCTTGGGCACTCAGCCTTCCCTGAAGGCAGATTTAAAATTTGCACAGACTTTGACAACTGCAGAGGTATTTTTTCAGTGAACATGCTGTTTCCCTAACACTTTTAAGAGGCCCCAGGTAGGACTGGGTAGGAAAATACCAAATGATCAGAATAGAATGGGTTTTGTGATGCCACAGCCCCTTTATTATTTATGGGGAAGACTCTCCACTTAAAGCACTATGTTACAGAGAAGGGGAAAATAAAAGGTGGGCCATACCTGCAATATTTGTTCAATGCATGCTGTCTAAAAGGTGGGCCTTCTTGTTTAGAATGGCCAGTTGCATTGGATTTGCAGAAGTTTCTACCTTTGTTTATGTATAAGGTATCCATGAGAGTATAATGCATTGAGATTCAGTTACATAATTTTCTGTCAATCAATACACCAATATACAGGTAATGGGGTCTTATTTTCTCCAAAGCCCATTGTGTTTTGAATCTTGCACAGAATCAGCAGGTAACATCTATCTGCTCAACTGACTTGACACCATCACCTTCCATGTGATTTTCTCCCTTATGTTGATGGATGAAATGGCACATATCTATCACATGTCTCTGAGGCAGGAGAGATCTAACACAAATATGTCCAATGGGACACTTCAAAAATTCATTCTATTTCTTTAATGAAAGATAAAGACATAAATTTCACATTTTTCTTTTTGACTGAAACAGTCAAGAGCTGAAAAGAGTGACTAGGAAAGATTAGATCTGATGGTCTGAGTGTGCTAATTAAATGGCATGGGAAAACACTGTATTTCAGCACAAGCCAAAAATGGAAGAACTCAGAGCCTTCAAGTAACTTGCTTCAAGAACTCTGCTATTAGGACATTAGGTCATGAATTTTGTCTCAGACGTGTTGCTGTAATACATTTGCCTGGTTGCTAGGATCAAGAGGCCTCAGAAAAATCTACGCTTTCCTAGCATTTAAGAGACAAAAATTCTCATAAGGAGACGTGAGTAATCAGGCTTATTGGCTGAGGTCAAATGCTTCCCAGTAAAGTAAGTATAGGGTGATGGTTCCTCAGTGTTTCTTTGACTCCCCCTTGTTCTTTTGATCCTGTCTCCCTGATTAATCTGAATCTGTGTGGGGAAGCATCCAAAAACAAAAATATCGTCTTCAAAACAATGACAGGCTTAGCAAGGGCTCTCTTCCCACATGTTCAGAAAATAATTATTTCAGTGCTTGAGATTGTTTTATTTTCTTGTTCATATATGTGCAGCACCCCACTATGAGGACTTCAACAAAGCCAGGCAAATTTGATAAAGTTCAGATGACCAACAGACACATAAACACTTATTTACCAGATGTGCTAAATTATTAGCTTGAACTAAATATTCCAGGAAGCAGTGATGATCAAAACATCAGATCTTGTGTTGTCTGAATCCACACTATTGTAGCCCAGATGGAAAGTTGCTTATCACATAATGTAGGATCACATAATATAAAAAAGATATTGAAAGGATATTAAGGCACATTAAACAGCATCAGAGCATTCCATATCAAAGCTCAATTAGATCAGGACTGCTTCTGTCTGAGAATACCAAGAGAGAAAGTTAATGGACTGAGGCAGGAACAAAGGGAACAAGGAGTGCTTAATTACCTTCCAAGCATTTGATTGCACAGCTTACCTATTTACAAGGTTCTCATTGTATAAACGTTGTTAATCCAAATAAAAAAAGACCACATTTCTGCAGTTGCTAACTGGTGTTTAATAATGAGCAAAGTGTTATTTTCTTCATTGTCCCAGAGTAACTCTGAAGCAACACTGGGTGTCAGAAGGGGAATTTCCAAAAAGCTGAATCAAAAGGGAGCAAAGTTAATACCTGGTTTTTCTTTTCTTTTTCCTATGCTTTTAGTAGCACAATCCAGGACTTTTGCTTTGTGTTTTACAAAAAGAAATTGTAATGTAAGCTTGCACGGCTGATGTCAAAAGGAATACAGACTTTCAAAAATTAAAACAATTCACAGCAAACCATTTTTTCTGCAGTGAAGTAGGGTACTGAAGAATAATACTGCATGGAAACAATTAAACAAGTAAATAATGAAATGTTACAAAAACATCTTCAGAGGGGGAGTTATAAAAAGTTTGCTGTACTGCCTGTGTTTATGCCAGGTACACCTCTGCAATCTACATAATTGGCTGAAAAATGGAATGGGTCAGCTTAGAGTGTTTCATAGATTTGGTAAGGAGAGATGGTTAAAAATATACATTGTTAATAAAAAAAAAGCTCACTATTTTTAAGGACAGAACACCTGTTTACTCTGGCAGGGGAAGAAAGCTGACGTACTGTGTGTCACTTTGGAGAAAAACGTAATTCCTGTTCTTGAGCTTGCCTCTCTAGCTGTCTCTTCTGACTACTCCATCATTTGTCACACTGTGAGGAGGGAAAGAGGTAGGGCCATCTGCTACTCACTCCAGTATACAATTCCTACTTGGTAGATGAAAGAGGGAAGCACAGCTGCAGTCCTGGCCAACAGTAAGCTTCTTCATGTCAAGAAACTTTATATATTAATCTAAGTGCAAGCAATAGTTACCCTTACTTTGAGAGTCTGCAATGCCAGTGATATTGGAACTCTTCTCTAAGCATTTCAAGAGAGGAGAAGCTAATTTACCAGGCTATAGATAGGATGGTCAAAGTGAACTTTAATTTCAGCTCAGAGGGGAACCTTATTTAAAGATGATTGTTATTTTTTTCCCCAAGGAAAATACGGTTGATGCAACCAATCTATATAGCAGTAAGCTCCGAAAGCTTTCAAAAAGGAATTTATCATTCAAGTGAAACTGATAGAAATAAATAAACTGAATTTAATGCTAAGTGACTAATGAAATGTGGAAAATAGGCTTACATTGAAAGAGGCACTGCTGGGCTAGTAAGATGTTACTCACTGCAGTTAATCAAGAATGGGCCTTAATTTAATATCTTTATTAAAAGACTATTGCATAAAATATAAGAATAGTAAATTTCATCTGTATGATGACAGATGCTGAAGGTCTTTGCAAATACCAGACAGGATTTGCTTCTTGCACAGAAAAAAAGTGGGTGAATTCAATAAGTTTAAGAAGCAGCAGTTGAGTATGATATTTGAGTAACAAGCACTAAGTAAGAGTGAGGGAGATAACTGGGAAAAGAATCATGGCAAACCAAACCCAAACCTTGTGTTTGAGCTACTGTGTAGCCATGAATACCATTTTGTGGGCAAAGGCACGAAGAGTGATGTGGTTAGGTCTGCTCCAGGAACAGTAAGTGACCTTTAAAGATGCACTAGTCATTTGGGGAAGCTTGGGGAGAGCAGGAAATGGAGGTTGGCACTGTGGCACCAAGACTTGAATAGAGCTGCTCAGGAGAGACAATGTAAACACCCCTGAGCAAACGGAACCACTATTTTAATCCTTTAACATTTTAATCACTTCAAAAAAATTCACAGGCAGAGATCCAGGTGTGCACTTATGACAGCTCTGTTAAACTGATGAAGAAAGAGGAATTGCTTCTTGGATTTGCTTTCCCACCTAGCACATGACTACTAGTACTGCTTGGATGAGAGTCTAGTTAAATCCAGAATGCAATGTCTAGTTTAATCCTGCACCTTGCTTGGCATCACACTATATATGCCTATCTTTTTGTGATGATAATGGAGAAAGCAAAGTGATATGATACTTTTTATACACAAAGCATAGCCCCTTTAATTTTTTAGACGAACTTTCCTTCACAACTTCTTGTGTTATAAACCTTTTAGGATTGACTTTATTTCTCCTTTATACTAAACTCTAACAGGGTTTGCTGATCCAGTGCAAGATCAAACACAAAGTACTCTGATCAGAGGCATGTCAAAATATTAAAGAACACAATGACAGCTTGTACCGCATTATCAGTTAAAACCACATTACACATCAACCACAACCTGTCTGGCTTGTGCATTTGATTAAGTTTCCTATTCAGCAGTGACTCATTCGTATTCCATGCTTGTCTGAATGACAAATTGAACATTGTGTGGTGCTGCTACAAGATGTGTTAATAAACAGTTCTGGAAAGCCTTGATCTGAAAGGTACCGCAGCAATGGCACTGCTAGAACAGGGGCTGAACTCAAAGCTGCAAAGCACTGCTAGCTGCTCTTCGAGCCAGGGGCTCACACCTACAAACAGAAACCTCAGAAGGCTGGCAGAAGTGGTTTGACTACACAGGAGAGTGGAAAAGCGCACACAATGTGTTCCTTGAGTACAGTGGTGCTAGTGCAAGCATGCTGATCTGTCAAAGACATCGTCCCCTCCTCCTCGCTGTTAGTGGCTGCAGAGTAAAGCCCCTCTCCTCCCTTTTTTCCCCTCCCTGTGAGAAACAAAATGCCAAGCTTCATAGCAGAGTGGAGCTGAATAATTAGTTCTCTTTTTTCATCAGACAGAAAGATGAAGTTTACATATATCCCTTATTTTCTATGTGGTTTCCTTTTGTTTCAAAAGAAAAAAATCCTTAAAAATAGGCAGCTTCTTAGTGCATGTGGAAGCAGTAAAAGATACTTGTTCTATTTGTTACATGGTTTTACAATTATGCCACTTTACTCACAGTCCCTAACTACAGATGTAAAGCAAATCTTTTAAAAGAAGTGTTTATGCAAATATCTACATGGTAAGTAGTTTTGCTCTTTACTTCATTTATAATGAGAAGAAAATCTTGATTTTGCTCATAAAAAAAAATAAGGTAGTACTCTTAAGGTACTTAAGGTACTACTCTTAAGGTAGTTTTTTTGTCTGCTTATTTGTGGCTCAATCACTGTATTGAATTTAGTGTTCACTTCTTTCTTTGACTCTAACAGGAGGTTTTTGTTTTTTTTTAATTACTTCATTTTGTGTTTTCTTCTTTCCAACATAAAATCTTTTACTCTAACAGGACCTATTTTAAAAATAAATCAGTTAGTTTTTGATATGCAGAGAATAAATGAGATTTAGGTTAAATGAGATTGATTATTGGATTTAATATGAACAAATATACCTTAATCATACTTTCTGATTATTTTAGCAGTGTGCAAGACACTGAAATAGACAAAGATGTCCTCTTTAAAACCATTTGCTTGCTCATTTGCTTTTTTTTGTTTTGTTTTTTAACTTCATAGTTGTAGAGGTCAGTAAACTGGTCAGTGAAAGAGCGAAGGTACAGACATCACACTGACAACAACAGGAATGCAGAAGCACTGTTAGCTGCAGAGATGACAGGTTGCTGGAGACACCGTGGAATGCAAGAAGCTGCAGCTGCAAGCCTGCTCTCTACTGGTCAGACAGAGATGGGGCAGTGCTGCTCCCGGAGCAATGCAGGGATGTGAGCACTGGGCAAGCCATGGCAATGTTAGCATGTTATACTGCAGTCGTCTGAGGAGGGGAGAGAAAGTGATCCCGATTCTCAATACTCCCAAATTCTGACTTTTAGTTTTGAGTCTGAAGTATTGAAAACCCACAAACTGAACAAAACGTTTCAGGGAGGGGAAAAAAAAAAAGAATAATAAATAAATAAATAAATGAATAAATAAAAGGATGTTAGTATGTCTCATCCAGATCTGTGGGTTTTGTGACTT
>VZTT01064142.1:5451-19950 GCA_013400855.1 Buphagus erythrorhynchus | reverse complement strand
ATCTAAAATGACCCTGCTAGAGAACATCCCACTGTGGATAAATGGAGGCATTGAAACACCAGGAAAAAAGCAAATTAATCAACCAATAGAATTGCAGAAAAAGACAAAATAATTGCAGTTCCAATTTGGGCTCAGAGTATGGAAGTGTTAAGTACTAGGCATGTATTGCTATATTTCTTGAATTTTGTGCCAGCGATGTAAATGGACAACTCCAGAGTTGCCACCATAGCCATTGATTAGGTCCTGCACAACTAGCGGGTTTGAATCATGTTTTGTGCCCTTCAGCTCTACTTAGCCATTCATCCAAAGTCTCAATAAGACCATTTGCAACCTGCATCAGAAATGACAAAAAAACTTATTGAGATTCTTGATGAAGCAGCTCTGAAGAGAAGGCCAAACAGAAATGGAGGACTGATTATACCAGACAAGACCAGACTTTGGGGTGCTGCCATCACTAGAGCAAAATACAAGAGACACGACATGCCATACCATGGTAAACCAACCACACTGACAGCCCTGGTTTCAGATAGTATTTACCACTTCTGATTTCATGCAGGATGGGATATGCAGCAGGGTTGGGGAAAGCAGCTGTGTTTTGCTTTTGGTTTATGCCATTTCCTTTCCTAACAAGTGAGAAGGGGTGACTTCCAGCTGGCTAGAACTGCTGTAGGTATCTATAGCTCCCACTCAAGAGGTGGAAGAAAATAAATGACATGAAATTACCGTTCTCTGTCTGCTTGGAGTACTTCTTCCAGATACAGGACTCACTGAGCCTGATGTGTCTAATTCATCAGAAGACCATGAGGACAATTCCTAAAGTTCAGAAGGAACAGAGCTCAGAAATACAGCAAATAGCTGTACAGGTAAGCAAACTACAAAAATTACCCTGAGTGAAATTCCAGCAGAGCTATTTCCAAGGCAAGTAAAATAAAGCAGCTAAATTTTGTTACCAAATTTTAAAAGACTAAGGCATTACATAATTTCTCTGTCAGCCCTAAAGGAAAAGAAAAGCAAATAGTAATTAAAACTTCATTTGTTTAGGTGACACATTTTCCATCAAAGTCAATACAGGGGAAAAACCAGTTGTTCTTAACAGGCTCAGAATTACAAGAAGAGTTTGGTACTACCAAGATTTTAATTAAAGAGGTAGAAATCCATTAGAAGGAGGGAAGAGCTGAGTTCTTGTGCTTTAAGCACTCTGCTAATCCAAGTCCTTTAAAAAAAGTGAACTAAAGGAGAGCCTTAAAATTTTTACTCTGTATCTGTCACTGCTGGCAAAGACGTATGTGTAACTACCTCTCAAACACCTGAGATACATGACAATTTGAAAAGATTTGGATTATAGCTCAAAGCCTAAGAGGTACTATGAGGGACTCCTTACCCTATTACAGAATTTATTTTATGCTGTTTTTTTCTCTCTTTGACAGAGTGGGCATTACCTTCCTTTCCAATGATAACTGACACACTATAATTTTCAGTACTGCTACTGGAATAATTATCTCATATACTTTGCCAGTTGACTGATTCAGTAATAGCAGGGTAAACAAGAAGTTTGGTAATTATTGCTACACCAAATAGAAAAAAAAATATTGAATTTAACCCCCCCCCCATATCAGAAGAGATATTTACATGATGACATTTAAGATTTATGATATTCAAGATTACATGTTCCATCTTGATAAGCACTGCAAACCACAGAAACAGAGCAGCCAATGGCAAAGATCAGAGAAAGGCAGTCGAAACAGCAGAAACGCTCAGTGAACAGAAAGGAATAAAAAGACGTGACTTACCAGTTGACTACTTGAAATGTCTAAAATTTTCTCTAGGTCTTTAATATGACGTGTAACCTCTTTCAATAGGAGCTTCAGTCTGTTTCCAATGACATGTACCTTTTCTTTGGCTTCAAGACAATCCTTGCCTTCAGCATTGACTAGCAATTGGCAAGACATATCTTGCAGTGACGCCACCTTCAACTGAGACTCCAGCAGTTCACGTCTGATTTGCTGTTGCCAAGGCAAGCATCAATTTTTTTAAATAGCAGTAAAAAAAAAAAAGAAAAAAGCAAAAAAGTAGAACTCACAAAACTCACCATTTGAAATTAAAGAAATGGAAAAAAAAAGAGACACCATACAGATTTCTAATCTGACAGGAAGATATACAGCAGCCTAGTAGTTGCCGGAGATATCAAATCACATGTTGTGTTACTAAGGAAAGTGAGTGTGTTCCCTACCAAGGTAAAGTCAGTCACTCACTCCGGTCCCACAGCTCTGTGTTAGCACACAATGTACAGTGCTCACCCTCATGAGAAAGAGAAATCTGATTAGATGTTTTTCTGGTGATGTGTTTTGAGAGTGAAAGGAGTGACTATAGTCATACCATCAGAAGTCTGTGATGATCCTGCAGTATTTCTGAGTCCAGGTTTGGATTGATGGGCACAATCTCATTTTTTCTTCTGTCGATGTTCTCCAACCAAAGCAGCAAACCATGGCTCATTTCATGGAAATCCTGCAAATGATGAATCATGGTTTTAACAGGGTAGCAAAACATTTTAGTCAAATTTGGGTTTTTAATTTATCCTCTGATATGTTCTATTAGCTAAATAACTTCCAAGAAGTATACAATAGAATATTGGAATACTATTCCAGAGATGACAAATTTTGTCAGTTTTGGACTGTAAATACATGTTTTATATAGCACAGGTGTACCCTTGAGAAAAACATATGCCAAAGCTGTATTTTGGCTTTCACGGGCAAGTTTCAAATGGACTGTGAGCACACCAGGTAACTAAATGGTTTATATTTTCAGTATGTGGGCTGCTGACAATTTGAAATAGGCACAGTACAGACCTGGCACTGTATTAATGCATCCTGCAAGGAGCTGCGCCAGTCTTCGATCATGGTGCACACGTGCTCCCAGCGCACGTTCATCTGAGACAGGCGCTCCTGAAGCTTCTTGCTCTCCTCACTGTCAGACTGAGTGAACTCTGAGCTGCACAGATTGATGGACAAGATGATTGCTTTGCGGTTATCAATTGCTTTCTGCAGCTCCTTGAGGATAAGACAAAGGGGAAGAAAGAAAAGAAATTGGTAAATCGTGACTTTCAGAAACATGAAGTAGAGCAGGCATCACAAGACTGCAATGATTTGCCATCAGCAGCTGCAGAAAGGTACCATATTGTAACAGTCCTTTTACTCTGGATATGACATTTCTGGGCTCACTCTGTGACTCTGCAAATGTTCACTCTTTAACATCTACTAACATTTTACTGTGAACATAAACAAGAGCAAGCCAATTAAACTTGTAAAGTCTTAAAAGCCTGAAGTCAGAGTTGAATTTTAAAGATCTGGTTCATGTTTCAGACATTTTAAAGACAGAGTAGGTTCAACAAAATTTAGAGATGTAGCACAACTGTATTTTAGCTCACAATAAAACTTTTGCCCTCACTTCTCAGTTTTGCTGATAAACATGAAAACCAACATATTTTCAAGTGGAAACTGCTGTCATCAGTATTTTAAAATAAAAGCTTTTACTGAGAGAAACCAAAATATACACAGAATATAAAGAACTTCAATTTATAGAAGCACAACTTGCATAAAAACTCTGATTTGTTTACACTGGAAGCCACAAAAGAAACCCCACCTCTTTTGGTTTGGAGGGTACTAATGGGCTTTCTAAGAGAGGGTGAGATAAGAACAGAATTCTTATGGCATGCCCCGTTTTCCACCAACTTTACAGCATTTACTTAAAAGCACGATGTCACAGTAACCTTTGCAGTACTTATGGCAGCTATATTTGGATTATAGTGAAGATGAGCATTGACATGCTTCATATGGATTGCTGCTGGTAACAGCTCTTGCTATCTGTTCACCTCAGCCCTGGCACGAAGCACAGTGCATTTTGACATTGAGTCACATATTTTCATGCCCATGCTTGTAAGATACTAGTAACTGAATGTGAAGTCGTGGACTACCACACCTGCAGAGAGATGAAAAAGCAACATTCTGATCTTGATGCATCTGAGAAGAAAAGGAATGTTGCAAAGGGGCATCAAATTTTTCCTATGTTGCACTGGTGACACTGGGTAGGTTATAACCCCTTTGGACTCCTTCTTCCTCCACACAAAGTAGTAATGTCTCAATGAGACATTTCTTTTGAAGCAGCAATTTTGTTATCAATTTGAGTAGAAGGGAATTGATCTAACTTGGCACTTTTTAAAAATTTCATCCATTTGTGACATCAGGAGTTATCTGTACATTCTGGAGTTACAGAATTGCCACAGAATCACTATTCCAAAACTTCATTTGGATAGCCAGTGGTACATTTTCCTTCCAAAAGGTGATTCAGAAAATCACTTTCCCAGTTACTTTATCAGAAGCAGACTGCTATGTGGAGAAAACCAGCTGCAATTACTGGCAACATTTTCAACATACCTGTTGCACTCAGCTTCAGAAGGTAACTAATGGAAAATATAAATAAAACTCACTTTCAGTTTTTTAATTCTGAGCTCAATAGTTTGTATGTCAGTGCTGAGATCAAGGCGGTGCAGCTTCTCCAGTTCCTCTTCAGTTTCTCCCAACCAAGCCCAGATGCTATTAAGGTCGGAGTTGAACTGCTGCCATTGCTGAAGGTTCTGCTTCATCCTCAACTCCTTGCTTAGAGCTTGAGCCTGGATTAATTCCCATCTTTCAATTACACCTGGAATTACAAACAACAAATTCAGCAAAAGCCAAAAAAAACCCCTACTAGCTACACACACACAATTGCATAAATTGAATACTATTCAGGACAAAAAAATGCTCCATAAAAAGCCTAAGTCACAAACACTAACCACTTTAAAAACTAAGTTAGATTGAAGAAAGTGATGTTGGAGAGAAAGAATGAAGAATCTGGATGATTCCAGTCAACAGGCAATTTTATTGCTTTCTAATGTCAGACTTCTACAAGTAGAATTAAGCTGATCCATGCAGGTCTCTAAAACAGGTCATGATGGCAAAAAAGGCATCTTAAATTACCAGACAAACACAAACCAGATAAGAAATATGAATATATCTAACTAACCACATATTTATTATTTTCATTGATAGTTGTGCCTATCACAGTTTAATGGTCACACCTCACTACATTTGCCTTAGCTACTGCTGATGCATTGGATAAATACCTGCACTGGAAAGAAATAAATGAGGGAATATTTCTTCTTGCTAGTTATCTTGAAATGTTAAGGCAGAAGGACAAGTTGTATCATTCTATCAACTTAAAATTTACTCAGAAAAACCCACAACAAAATAAAAGAGACTATATGGGGAGCATATCTTGTCAAGCTAAGAATGGAATGATGCCTTTATAGTCTCTGGAAATCCACGTTTTCACAATCCAGTACCTCTTGTTCTACAGCTGATGTTCAAAATTAGTCAGGTGAATACTTCTATCAGGTGAAAATAAATTTCTTTGCTGTAGGCAGAATAATCTTAGAGGTGAAAGCTAATATTAGAAGAAACAAATTCTGATCTAGGTGTTTTGTACAGCAATATAAGCAACCTTTTTAATGAGAAATCTTACAACAACAACCCATTGCATCCACAGAGACCTCCTGAAAGGCTTAGGGTTATGCCTCATTATATGAAGGGGTTCTTAAAATGGACTTGTATGCCTAAACTCTTCACAGGGCATACACAGGGAATACTTCCTATTAAAAGATCTTAAACAGAACATGGTAACAGACAGTCATGTAAATATATATGCCAGCAAATAATACCAAGTGTTTATTCAGAGAAGCTCTGCATGCTTGCTGCTTTCTGTAATCGTTGCTCATCAAATGAACTACGTGCTACTTACCAGCTGTTTGTGTTTCAGTACTATTCATGTTAATGAGTCCTGAAAATTTTTCTTCTTCCTCCTTCAGTTTATATCCAAGTCTTCTTACCGAGTCTATGCTTCCACTGCATTCACCTAACAGTTTCATCTGTGTTAACAAAAAAAATATTCCTTTTCAATATGCACTGTACAGGATTAATTGTATGGACAGCGAGAATTACAATGCAACTTCCAGAAATTTCCAGAAGTAAGTATAAGTGTGAAGAAAAAGACCTATTATTTTAACAACCTGTGCTGATACTACAAAAAAGGTATATGCAGATGAGAAAGGCCTAAAGCACAACTTATACAGAAATAACTCAGCACCATTATGCCAAATCATTCCAGATGTCTTAGGTGCCATTTTTTCTAAATTTTAAGACACTATGGCAAAGACACTAGAAGACTGATAAAGAAAATGAACATCAATGTGGAAATATTACTATGCATCCAAGCAACTAATTTTTAAATTCTGTCCTTAATAAAATTATTTGAATGGCTTAGAGAGAGATTTTTCTTTCAGAAAACCTCTCTGAGAAAAACCTTTTTAATCAGGGATTTCATACATGAAACCTTGCTTATATCATGCATGTTTATAATTCTTTAGCAAGATGAATACTGTGCCTGAAGTTATAAAACCTGCTTTTAAAAGCAGAGGAATTTCAAACAAGGATATCATCATTAGATGGATAAGAGCATGTGTGAGAAAGTACTTCTAGACATCTGCAAAATAGGAAAATAAATTCCTTAGAGTCATGTTCCTCTAATATTCTGCTATTGTAAACATACAAATAACATAAACAACAATAGCATGTGGTTAAGGGTAGTAACCACACAAGTGAATTTGAGAAGCAGTTCCAGCTAATTGCTCTGCTGGAGCAGCTGCATTTCCTTCAATGGCTAAACTAAGCTTGGAGTGCATATTTGACTGAGGCTCCAAAACACACGCACATATCCTTTGTAAGTGGAATCCAGCTCTGGCCCTGTCGGTGTCTTGCTGCGGATGATGTTTTCTGTTTGCTGTATCTGGAAGCGACTGGTGTCCAAGGCCTTGTCCAGCTGTCGGATATGTGCTTCCAGGGCACCTGGTTCACCTGTATCAAAACCAAAAAACGAGGACTGTCACCTCAACTTTTCCAAAGTTTCTTTTTCCTTGCCCAGGCAGAAGAGATATTAGGAACACTACTTAGTTTAGACGGTGAAGAAAAAACATGGTGGCAGCAGTACGAGTGGTACAATGTCAAAACTAAGTGATAACTGGTTATGTTAGGCAGTGTTAGCAACCTTCAAAAGATGATACCAATGTTCAAGCTTGCCATAGGAATACTATAGAAGAGTCCACAGTTTAGAGTAGGCTTGAAAATTATTCTGAAGTGACTTTTTGCCCATACTGAATGCCTTGGTTTTTTCAAAGAGAAGGTTCTCAGCAAAGCATACTCTAACCTCACTGATTTTGGGAAACACCTTGATCCCTTTCACAAACACTGTCAAATAAAACCCTGTAACCCAAATCTCCATTTGTATGATCTAGATCCATGTGAAATTTTGGTAGCTTCATTTCTCTTTGTATTATTTCTCTCCACTAAAAAGCAGTAGAATTTGTATCTCCATGAAAGGATCCTATTTGTATACAATTTTAAAAGTGGCATACAAATACTATATTGTCAAAAATATTGTTATATTGTCAAAATACATAGATGACTGGACATCTTGGAGGCCTGCAGCAAGTGTCCCATGACTGCTTTGGGCAACCACACAGCAGCAAAATTTATAGTATTTTTCAATTATGTACTTGAAAAAGATTGTGCTTAACATATCTGCAAGATGATATTATTCATTCAAGCTATTTATTCAAAAACATCAATGTTTTTGAAGCAGGACTAACTTGTAGTTTCCTTATAGGAGTCAGCTGAATTCTGTGATATAAATTAGCTACAGACAATTCTAATGTGAGGCAGGCTGCAGCCTAGAGGACCACATGAGATCCTCCTTATCCATATTCTATCACTATGCCTGATTTCCATCTGTTTACAAAGACAGTTTGAATTTATTCATAAAGACACAATTAAAAACATGAATAGAGAAGGAGAGCCTTCTGTCCACCTAATTACAGAAAATGGAACCTCTTTGGATGATTAATCTTTTTTCATATATAACACCACCTCATCCCACAAGGACAGGACAAAGCGCTCAACACTGTTTCTTACTTTAAAAATAATTTAATGGGTCAGAAAACTAAACACACTTTTTCTGTAATTTCTGTAGTGCTATTACTTATACCCTTAATCAATAATATTATTTCACTAATTTGGGGAGTAAATAAAAATGGATAGTGAAGCCGAGGCTTGTGTCACAGACACTAGGATTTTAATTGTTTGCTTTTTGCAATGAAGTCATTAATTAAAAAGAGGAAAACTGTGAAATCATGAGAAAAGGTATTTGCAAATGCATCTATTTCCTCCAAGAGAGTCATTGAACAAATGAGACAGAAGGTTTAATCTTGTGCAATGAGAAGAGAGAATAATTTTCCAATATATGAGACTAAGATAAAGACAACTAAACTTGACATTTTGATCACATGAAACAACAACTAACCTAACAGTTTATATCTTCATGATAATCCAAGATGTGGCTCTGTTAAAAAAAAAAATGCAAACCTGAAAAATTAGGTCTTGCTCTATACCTTTTCCTTCTGCCTTAAGATGTAATGTATTAAGTTCAGTTGATGGACACCAGAGAAAAAAGACCAATCAGACCAGTTTATTTTAGTTAGCTAAGGTGGGAGGGCTAATACTTCAGACATCATTGATTCATCCATGCCACCAATGGTACCTTTAAGCACAGCAATAAAGCAGGAAGATACTTCTAAGTTAATATGCCAATGCTGCCATGTAAGAAATATTTATCTTGTAAGTTGTGAAAAGATAGCAGGTGCTAGGAGAAGAGAAATAAGTTACGCTTGTGCACCATGGTATTTGCATCTGGCTATGCTTAGACTTTTATGATGCCTACCAGAGATATTTTTGAGGGCGTTTTCTGTGAGTGTTACATAGGCCTCAAGAGTTTCAGGGATCTCTACATCTGAAAAAATAAAAGCACAATCTGAATTGATGGCTCGGCAATGGCCATCTCCTTATAGCAGGAGTCCTTTTCACAGGATGGATTAAATAAATTGTTCCGATAGCAAACATTCTCTCTGGAGAAGGAAAAAGATGAACACTGAAACACAGGGAGGCAGCTACAAAGTCTCATAAGATCCAGGTAAACCTGACTCTTTCCAGAGCAATGACCTGGAAAGCAAAAGACAGCCAGAAGATCAGAGTAAAATACACTGGTATGTCTTATCCCACAACTAGCTCAATTTGGGCACTCTCATTTGTTAAGACTTATAACACAAAAAACACTTAGAAAGGATTTCCAACTTCACTGGAGAACAAGACCCAAGATCTCACCTCTGACTAAACACTCATTTGCTGGAGTCTTGCCTGCATCAGGGCAGAGTTGGGATTTACTTAAACACTTGATGATTTTCTCTGTGTGTCTCTCCCACAGCATTTCTTCATTAGTTTGCTCTGTACTTTTTGCCATATGCAGTATAGTTTCTCATAGTCAGAATAACTTAGGACACAGGGCTGTTACAGATGACATATCCCATCTGGCAGGCCTCACGCACAGATACACAGCCAATTCTCTGCCATATCATGTATGTCAGCATTTTCCAAGGCTGTCATCATCCAGGAATCTCCATCACCGTCTCTAAGGCCAGAGGGCCACAGAGATCACTTAGGAAACACTATTTAAAGTCATCAGGGACTATTTAAAGTACATTTCCATGAGAATCTTGGCCACACAATCGCACATAAAACATTTGCCTTTTTTTTCCCTCGGGGAAAACAGAGCACTCAGCCTTCCACCATACCTGCTATGCCGGCTGCCCCTCTCAGGTAGAAGTCTTTTTCTTGTCCTCCGTCCTCTTCTGAGTGTAGCGCCCGTGAGACGGCTGTCTCCAGGTCCCTGCTGAGGTCGTAGTCATGATCCCACTCCAGGGGGATGGAGTCCACGCTCGCAGGGGTATCCCGCCCCGATCGCTCGCTCCTCAGCGGCTGGGAAAGAGGCAGCGAAAGGTTGGAAGAGGGGTGCGGGGAGAGCACGCTGTCCGCAGATTTGTCATGCCAGCGTATGTCAGAGAGATCTGCTGATTCATCCAGATCCACCTCTCTGTCAGAGAGGTCGTGCTCGTCATCTGTTAGCTAGAAGCATAATGCAAACAGAAGCATCAATGAAACGTGCAGAGGCACTCCATGGTCAGCCTGGGTTAGTGGAATAAAGGAGCATTAGGTGACAGGCACAGTGGTGGGGTTTTCATTTTGCATAGTTCCTTTTGCACTTTCCCTTCATTATTTTTAAGGTGTACTAAAAACCCAAAACAACAAAGCAGATCAAACTGCCAGCTCATTTTAATTACTTGAGGCACATAAAGTCTCACATAAGGCAAGTATCTCTAGACTTTTACTGATGTTACTTCAATGCAAATATTAAGTTAGAAAAACATCTGGAATCAATTAATAGAAAGCATAAGTGATCTTCATCATGAGTATTGCTCTCGCTATATTATTTCATATTTTGAAACCCCTGGATTTTGTTATTTTCATTCAGTAGGATGTGAGCTACCAAAAATTGTTTTTCTTTCACTTTCTCCTTTTGTTTTCCTTTTCCACTTTTGAGGTTGTGTTCAGTTTTGGAGACAAATTTCTGTCCCTTCTGATGAGAAAAATCATTTTATCATTGTGTTTTTTACAAAAACAACTTCCTAAGCTGCCAGTAAATCTATGTGACAGCTCAGGGAGATGGTCTTATGACCAGTACCACAGTGCTACTTCCATGAATAAAGCTTTATAAATCTCCAATTTGCAGGCATTTTTATGATGGTTTACAGAAATTCCAGATCTCGTCAGTTTGCTCTCTGAACAGGACACAAATAGCACGTAATGGAAGGGAGGCAGGTAGTCAGGGTTGCAACAAAATTTAACCACAGGACGTTTGGAAAGTTACTTAGGTTTCATTTCAACATCTTTCCTCATTCTCACATTTGTAAAATGGCAACGAACCAAGTAAGTAAAACATATGTAAATATACACACAGGAAGGTGGATAAGTTTCTTGTGATAGCGCTCCACACGCCCGAAGACCTCTTGGCAGTAATGACGCAGCTCATCGAGTTCTTCTTCAATCACAGCTGCATCCAGGGGCTCACTTTTCTCAATGAGTTGCTCACCTTGCACAATTATCTGCTCAATCTTGTTGTTGTTCAGGGAAATTTCTTGCTGGAAAGCCTGTGTAAAAGAAAAGCCCTTGCTTTATCAACAAAATCAACATGACAACAACCTGGGCAATTAAAGATGCAAGTCTTAAAGAGTTTTACAGAAAGAATGGTGTGGGTAGCAAACAGGTATTGTGCCAAATACTCTTGTCATGAGCAACATTGTGAAATTAAATTAAATTTAGCATTCCACAGCCTTTCAAGCCAAAACCAGTAATACTTCATGGTTTACCATCTCATTCCTTACTTGTTGAATTTGGAAAGAAAGCTCTTCTCTAAACAAGCCATGCCAATGACCAAATGTCTAGAATGAACCCAGATGCTAAACCTAGCACAGTGGAATTTTGGGTGATGCGATATTTCGTATTGTTCTGTTCAGATAAGGAGTTTTCTGATGCAGAAATGGTTGAGAAGCATAGTAATTATTAGCTATTAGCAATAATGGAGACCTTACATAAATATTCTTATTAACATTTCCTATTTTGATGAGGGAAAGTATACTATCACTCCTGATTTTTCTTTTTACATTTTTCACAGATCAAGGATCTTCTATTTTTACAAAAAGTACATATTGGAATCTGACATAACTCATAACTTTTGAGGTTGAAGTTTCGGCCTGCAAGTAAAGAAACCATATCAGGCTGCATTTCTGCATAAAGTTTCTTAAAATTCTTTTCCCACCATGAATGGCTTCTTTCCTTTCCCCTTATTTCATCCCTCTTTCTGTAAGTACACAATCATTCTTTACCTTAAGTTGCTTTATCTTTGCTTGGACATCACACTCTGAGAAATGCTCGATGTTGGTCAGCTGCAGATCCATCTCTGTTAGCCATACCAGGATGCTGTCACGTGCTGTTTCAAACTCCTCACGCTGGCCAATAAAATGCTGAGGGTGGAAAATTGAGTGGCATAAAACGACCAGAAACATGAAAACCCCCAGCAATAGTAGGGAAATTACTTTCATCCCCATCAAATCCAATTTAAACTCAAATTTAAACTAAACACACCTTCTTTCATTTCCTACATGCTTTCTAAGGTTCCTTTTTAAGTAATACAATCTAGAGCTGCAATTAGCTGACCTATGAAAGTTATTTTCTGTGAGGAAGGTGGTGTTTGATGTCACCAAGCCTATACTTCGGTTACTTTTGACTAAGTGAACTGATGAGCTTCCTTCCTCTTCCAAAGGTAGAAATCCCCTCAAAAACACTGTGCAAATGCATTAAACTGAAAGCTGCTGAAGTACCCTTGATTCATAACTAGAGTAGTGATACTGAAGTCTTAAAAATGGAAAAATACTTTTAGCCTGCGCAGGATGGAGGTAACCCGCTTTTGTAAATTGTCCCATCTCTGGTTCCCCTCGTGAACCATCTGCTTGAGGCTGCCGTCGGAGTCAGTGCGGTTCTCCCGTGCCAGGCGCCGATACTGCTTATTGATCAGCTCCAGCTGAGTCAGGCTCTCATGCACTTGTCTCTGGAAAGCCTAAAGCAGTATGAACAAAAGACACCTTCAGAATTGTAATTACTGAAATCAGGATACGTATATAGATTTCTTGCCTTATTTTGACCCTTCTGATTTATATAAGTCAATAAACTCCACTAGCTGGAGACACCTCTTGAGGGCTACCCTATAGAGATGCTGCCTTCTGATTAAAAAAAGCAAAACCACAAAACCCCTCCAAGTCTGAATGAGAAATTGCAACATGAATATCCATTACAAAGGCAAAATCAGTACCAAAAAAATGGCTCTTCTTCCTGCAAAATTATATGCTTCTGTATTTGAGAACAGAAGTACAAACAATGAACACGAAACTCTTCTTTCTTAAAAAAAGCAACAGAAATCCAAGATTCCTGTGGCTTCACTGGATTTCTTTTCACATATTGAATTTGTTGAAATGCAAACACTGAAGAGATTTGAGCAATTGTTTATTCTGAAACACGATGCTAAATGAGACATCTCTTTATAGTGAGTATATTGATGTGCAAGTAAGTTTTGTCTTAAAATATTCACAGAAAAGATAATGTCACTAATATCCATGCCAACTTATGTCTGGGCAGATGCTTGCACCATGTACTTTTGGTGCCTGCTCTGCTGCTACAAGAGCCACAGAGATGCAGGTGAGGTGCACGGGTGACTTATCCCATGGCTTTTATGTTGTGACTAGCAATCATGAAGCTTGGAGGAAGCACTTTGTAAAGGAATGACTGCATTAATACTACTATTACTGCTACTACTACCACCACTACTACTACTACCACCACCACCACCAGCAGAATATTTTTTCAAAAATCTACTTGTTTTTATCTTGTCACATCACTGAAATAGAAAAGCAATCAAAGGAAGACCTATAAACCTAGATTACACCAGCAGTCTTTTGAATACAAGTAGGGTTTGGATCCCATCATAGTTCTACAGACTTGCTGTCTGATACTCCTCACAATACAATAAAACAGTCAATCTCTTCCAAAACTAGACACCTCCCTTAATAAGGGCTGTAGAACCAGGATAGGTAATATACATCTGTAGAGAAATTTTAATTAAACACATGAGTTTTCTAGGTAAAAAGATATACACTTCATACTGTACCATTCAAAGCTAAAAATGAGATAAGCAGATTTCTGCTGTAATACCAGAGAATAAAGTAAAGGAACTGGTTGGAAAAAAGATCAAATTCTGTAGAGTCTTCTCAACATAATTCTCCTCACTGAATGGCCATCAAATTGGATAGGGGACAACCAAAAAAGAGGAAATGTGCTTGCAGCTAGGGTGAAATGATCAGAATGGAATTCATTTAAAATTGCACGAGTATTCCTATATTGTAGGCACAATTCTGACTGTATTTATTAGGATAATGAAATCTAAAAGTGTGCAGTTGCTGTTTCACCTGTTACTAGGGCTCCAGCAAAAGAACAGCTGTTTATTTGCCTTCCATTTTTTCATCTCAGCTACACAAGAATTCATCTGTTGCATTCCTTCCTGTTACTTGCTTTTCATTTCTCCACAAACTACTGGAGAGGAAGGAGTTTGGTTTTGTACAGTGAAGTCAGTGAGAGCTCAAGAACTGAAAAGTTCCTATATGGTCTGATGAGCTCTTTTTGTTATGTGTTGTTGTTTTGTTTTTAATTAAAGTGCAGATATGGAGAAGAAAATAAAATTAGAAAAAATACCTAGTTAAAGCAGAAGCCTGCTTCTGTTAGTAAGTGGCTGACTTCATATTGAATTCACAGAAAAGCTGCCGTATGCCACTGGATTTCAATGCCACATTGCCCTCCTGCTGTTTGGTAGGCAATGAAATGAGGTGCTCAGGAGAAGATTAAAAAAAGAGAAAAAAAA